>NQII01008725.1:0-64730 GCA_002778355.1 Clitarchus hookeri
GAGGATGTGGTAGTGGTTCACATTGAGCAACTGCAATGCATGTTAGACAGCACATGCAGCGATGACCCTGCTGGTCGTATGGAGGCTTGTTCGTAGTCGACGACCAAAGCATGCAAACCTTCGTTTCCATACTCCTAACAGCCTTTACACTGTGTTCCTGGTCCTCTAATGTGCTGCGTTGCACCGGTTTTCTGCAGCTGTTGTTGGGACCAGTAATCGAGTGAAGAGAAATGGCAGTTGAGTGTAGCAATTGTCTCCCAGCAGTATTCCTGGCAGAGGGTGATCTTCCAAACTGATAATCCCCCTGATGTTATTGAAAATCCTTGAGTCGTGAGTACTGCCGGGCCACAAGTCACAATGACCAGGAACTGTAGGTTAGGGCCTGAGACCACCTACAAATTAAATTTTACAATGGTACCTAACATATTAACAACGATGAATGCTGGCAGACAAAAAGATTCTAGTATTGGTATATTTGAAATTAATTGTATGGTATTAACAGTTTTGTATCCAACTAACATTACACATACAATCCTGTACATCAACTGTTGACATAAAACAATCATGTGGTGCACATCCCAGCAAACATACATGGACATTGAACGACATGTATCCTTTCCTATTACGGCACAGCTCTGCAAAATGGCCACCTGGGCTCCTAATACCAATATGGGTGCAATCAAATCACCCACTTACACCAGAAAACCCACCATTCACATAGAACAGCCTGTAATTTTCCTGAAGTTGTGGCTGTCCAGGAAATTGCACAAACTGCAAGAGGTGCACAGCCAGTTCAGAGGATACTACTACATGTTACAAATTCAATACTTTTAAGAAATGCCTCTGCCTTATTTACACTGTGAGACCAACTAGACATATTATTGCAGATATTACTGATTACCACACAAGATTATTTTAAAATTGCACAAACTGAACGTCATGTTACATGTACCAGTATTTTTATGCATCTAATCTAATATGCTCTTGTGCATGGATAACGTAGTGGACAATTTTGGGTTGCTTGGCTCAGCTGATTTGCATTCCTTACATATATCATTAAGGGCTGGGCCTGCAACCTATTTTACTGGCATGAATAAATTTGCAATACCAATTTCTCTTTAAATTCATTTTGATGTCAACTGATATGCGCTTGGGGTCGACGCACCACCTACCACAAGTACCACCACTAGATACAACATGACCATCAAACCATCAAGTAATAATATATACCAACAAAAAACCGGAATTCGGCTACCGCCCGGTTGCTAGCTCTCATACCTCTCACCTACTCGACCAAACTCCTCTTCCACACCCTTCCTGAAAATCATACACTCTTTCCTATTATGCTACACTTACCTAACAACAAATTACTATGCAGATACACAAGCATCTCCAAATATATTGCTAAGCATTATATTTATTAAATAAACATTTGCAATATCTATGGTATGTTGGCTGCATTAAATTACGACTGGTAATGTTACAGTACCTTCAAAGCCCAGGAACAAATGATTATTCTAAATTACAGAGCAATTTAACTCTGGTTGTGGTACTAAATATGCAACATGAATTTCATATTATTTTATATTTCTTTACCTTTACAATCCTACTCACCGTTGCCTGATTAACATGACATAGGTCACGGCAAACATTCTGCAACGAAACACATTTTCCATACAATTTGAATTAACCTTTTCACATCCGACATGTCAGACACATTCCTCGCTGGCTATGAAATGTTCAATTTGATGTCTGCAGTGCTTCATTACATGCTAGCCAAAATATGTACAAATAAAATGTATAATTAACCTCATTACGTTATTACCGACTTAACTTACTAGCAGACACACGGAACATGGTATGAAAATAATTTCAATCGTAACTTTGTTAAAAAGCATACACAAATCGTAACATTTATTTTAAATTACCTGCAAATGTAATACATTTTGATGATGGTAGCAAATTAAAAATAGATAAGAAAACATATGTGTTGATGAAAGCATATACAGACTGCTGTGTTGCTGGATGTACAAAGGGTACACGTAACGTAAGGTTGGTAAGACCAAGTGTGTGGGTATTCCTATTTACAGTCTGGACGGGGCCGGGCAAAGTAACTCGTCAAACTGCCTTCAAGCGTCACTACAGAAGATTTGAATTTCCAGTTTTCACACTGTTTTTGAGTAACCAAAGAATTAAAGGGGCAGTAATTCTGGTTTTCAATATGTACATGAATCTCGTACTCAGTTTGGACGACCGTGACAGCGCAGCTAGGGTTAGCACTCTACTCAGAAAATTCGTTACACGTACTACAGCTGTCGCAACGTAATCCTCACATAAACAGAGATATACCGAACCCCTTTCTCTCTCAGTCTTTCATTATTTTGCATTACGTTATTTGTTGTAACACCACCTCACACATTTCACACATCGGCCAGTTCATTATTGTATACTGTATTGCGCTGTGTGTGTCATCGTCGTCCTCACGTTTTACACGTTACAATATGTCTGTTTTGCTTGCGCGTTTACGTCGCATGGTTATGCAGAGTGGGCAAAGAAGATGGGATGTAGTGATCTTGGTGGGCTCCGGACTAACTGGTACACCGACTCCACGCTCAGAAAATTTTTAAGTCACGCTGGAGGTTTGGTTCGAACCAACGACAGGCTGGTCTCCCCGCAACATGATCGTGATGATGCACAGTTACTGCCGACACAACTGAAGAATGGACTTTCGTCATATCAATAACAAGTTTAACTCACATGTTGGAGCGTGTGGCTGGACTGCAAGGGGCAAGATGCAGTTCCTCTTGTAAGACTTGATTATTCTGTTGCGTAAGGCAGCAGAACAAGACAAATTAGAGAGTAATGTAGAATTATACCTCCATCTATAATGAAAACTCAGACAAAAGGTAGGAAGTCGTAAACGATTTTAAAGGGAGAGGTACTATCTTAATCTGTGAATTATAACGCTTGGAATGAATACTGTTTAAACATGTATAAATTAGGTTATGTGCAGTATCCATTATGGAACATTTATTAAGAATCATAGGCCCGACGGGTTTCAATAGGGGGCGAACAGAGAACAGACAGATCTTTCCGAGAGAAAGCTGGTAGGGATACTTACTTTACCGCAAAAACGCGACCATTTGTATCAGGAAATATGCTTGTTGTTCGTGGGCCGGTGTCACGCCAACTGCACCGTTCCAGTGGTTTAAAGACATGTGAAAATAAATTATTTACAGGAGAGACTGCAAGACTTCCTTTCGATAACAATGGTGTTCAGTGATTCAGTATTGCGAAGTAAGCTTGTATAAGGACATCCTAAGGGTATTCTCTTTCTAGGGACAGATCACAGCAACGATGAGCTATTCCCGAAGAGACAGATAGAATGTGGATGTTGTACCGATAAGACCACGGATGATGCGAGTGACTGGGGAGGACTCATAACGTGGTGGCAAGGTTTCCAAGAGCGCCGAGCAACATCAAAGTGGGGTTTCCTTCCTTGGCTATTCGCTGGAGGATTTTGCGCTGAAAGGGCATACCCTGAATACTTCTTACATAGGAGCCGAAGAGTGGGAATGTCCCACCACTAAAAAGTTGCGTTAAAATACAGGAAGCGACGTTGTGGAGAGTGCACCCACATTGCCACAAGCAAGGTCTTGACATATGTATAGAAGTTTCTGGACAACTACGAGACAAAGCATCCACCTAACGAGAATGTATTCGTGGCCAAATCAATTCATCGTCAATGGGACTGCAGAAACGAGTAATTGTAGTGCCTCTTCCAATATATGCTCTAAAAGTTAGATTGAAGTTAGTCTCAGTCTGGACTGCGTACTTGTTGGCCTTTTCAGAGCAAACTTTTGAAAACAAGCACAGGAGCAACAAGCTACAAATGTAAACAGATAGATGTTTGGCACGAAATGTTCCCTAAAGAGTTGTCCTGCTTGGGTGAAAATGATGGCAGCACTCTTATTCGCCGACGATGTGGTAAGTAGAATTATGAATACTATTTCTGCACCAACCATACCGCATCAACGCAGAACGTTATGTTCAGAGGTGCCATAAAATATGGAATTTAAACATTTATCATGCGTGTGTCCACGAAGAAAATGTTTGTTGAGGCGACCTTAGTGCGTGGGGGGCAATCCCTGGCAAGAGTCAATTTACGATCAATAAACAAGTTGTTCGGATTACGCTGTAATCAAGAAGTCTCTTTGACTTTAGCCTTTTGTGGCGTAAAACCTTAATATTTAAAAATCTTTACCGCGTGTATGTGCCGAGATTATTATTGCCCGTTAAATTACAGATATGTTTGGAATGGCAAAGCGTTCGTTTCTTCACGGCATCCACAGGCCATATTTCAAAGACAATGCCAGACAGTAACAAGCCGCAACAGCACACGCTATCTTAATGGATAACGTTTCACTTCTTCCTTGGTCCGCTAGATGGCAGGATTTGTCACCCGATGAAAATTTATGTAACAAACAAGCTCAAACTACGAGTCCAACAGCACAGTTGTATTGAAGGAAATGTTTGTTATCCTCGGACACGAATGATAACTGGAAGATATGACTTAGACAACCATTATTACGATCAAAATTTCACGAACAAATTTAACGACTTGGTAGACTTAACATCCGTACGTTTGTGCCGCTTATGTTTTTGGATCACAGGCTGACTTCTGACTTACACCTGGAAGGCACTGAGATATAAAAAAAGTTTTAAAAACAGAGGAATCGAACTAAATGCAGTTCAATGAAGTTAAAATATCCTCTCTTAGCGCGGGTGGAAGACAATGAACTAATCACAAATTTTGCAGAATATAAATTTTTGTGAAATTTATTTTAACAAAGTGTTGTGGATCCCTATTCCCTATTGTGGACCGCTGGTTCGGCTCTCTTGTATGCACTATAGAGTGGTATTTATAAATGTGCACCACCATTACATCGTGTTTAACATGTGAAACTTTGCAATGCATAACATCAATGTCTTCATCNGAGACAGATAGAATGTGGATGTTGTACCGATAAGATCACGGATGATGCGAGTGACTGGGGAGGACTCATAACGTGGTGGCAAGGTTTCCAAGAGCGCCGAGCAACATCAAAGTGGGGTTTCCTTCCTTGGCTATTCGCTGGAGGATTTTGCGCTGAAAGGGCATACCCTGAATACTTCTTACATAGGAGCCGAAGAGTGGGAATGTCCCACCACTAAAAAGTTGCGTTAAAATACAGGAAGCGACGTTGTGGAGAGTGCACCCACATTGCCACAAGCAAGGTCTTGACATATGTATAGAAGTTTCTGGACAACTACGAGACAAAGCATCCACCTAACGAGAATGTATTCGTGGCCAAATCAATTCATCGTCAATGTGACTGCAGAAACGAGTAATTGTAGTGCCTCTTCCAATATATGCTCTAAAAGTTAGATTGAAGTTTGTCTCAGTCTGGACTGCGTACTTGTTGGCCTTTTCAGAGCAAACTTTTGAAAACAAGCACAGGAGCAACAAGCTACAAATGTAAACAGATAGATGTTTGGCACGAAATGTTCCCTAAAGAGTTGTCCTGCTTGGGTGAAAATGATGGCAGCACTCTTATTCGCCGACGATGTGGTAAGTAGAATTATGAATACTATTTCTGCACCAACCATACCGCATCAACGCAGAACGTTATGTTCAGAGGTGCCATAAAATATGGAATTTAAACATTTATCATGCGTGTGTCCACGAAGAAAATGTTTGTTGAGGCGACCTTAGTGCGTGGGGGGCAATCCCTGGCAAGAGTCAATTTACGATCAATAAACAAGTTGTTCGGATTACGCTGTAATCAAGAAGTCTCTTTGACTTTAGCCTTTTGTGGCGTAAAACCTTAATATTTAAAAATCTTTACCGCGTGTATGTGCCGAGATTATTATTGCCCGTTAAATTACAGATATGTTTGGAATGGCAAAGCTTTCGTTTCTTCACGGCATCCACAGGCCATATTTCAAAGACAATGCCAGACAGTAACAAGCCGCAACAGCACACGCTATCTTAATGGATAACGTTTCACTTCTTCCTTGGTCCGCTAGATGGCAGGATTTGTCACCCGTTGAAAATTTATGTAACAAACAAGCTCAAACTACGAGTCCAACAGCACAGTTGCATTGAAGGAAATGTTTGTTATCCTCGGACACGAATGATAACTGGAAGATATGACTTAGACAACCATTATTACGATCAAAATTTCACGAACAAATTTAACGACTTGGTAGACTTAACATTCGTACGTTTGTGCCGCTTATGTTTTTGGATCACAGGCTGACTTCTGACTTACACCTGGAAGGCACTGAGATATCAAAAAAGTTTTAAAAACAGAGGAATCGAACTAAATGCAGTTCAATGAAGTTAAAATATCCTCTCTTAGCGCGGGTGGAAGACAATGAACTAATCACAAATTTTGCAGAATATAAATTTTTGTGAATATTATTTTAACAAAGTCTTGTGGATCCCTATTCCCTATTGTGGACCGCTGGTTCGGCTCTCTTGTATGCACTATAGAGTGGCATTTATAAATGTGCACCACCATTACATCGTGTTTAACATGTGAAACTTTGCAATGCATAACATCAATGTCTTCATCACAGCACTGCTATGTCGCAGGTGTGGTGTTCAAAACACGATAATAAGCTGGATCCACGGGGACGCTTAGACCAAACTGTTGGCCATAATACAAAATGATTCCTAATTTTCTTCTCACATTAACTTCTCTACTCAAGCCAGGTGCAACAATTAACCATTTTTTTACACCGTATACATTAAAATATTACTCTCTTCAGTTTCGCGTAGTAGGCATATTTTGTGAAAACCAAAAATCGTAACTCGACTCCTCCGTCGTATTCTGACTGCATTGAACGTTAGTGCCTGTAGATAACTACATCCTTTGAAATGCACAAGCCGGGATACTTTTACATTTATTGTCTATAGCTTAATTTTCAGCTGTGTAGTAAAATATATTTTGTTCGGTGTTTGTGATGATTTTTTTTGTATTTCCAAAGTTAAACACATATATTGCAGCTTCTTGGTTAATTAAGAACTTTTGTAATGAAACGTTGAGTAAAATCCTTGCTTGTTAATTTGTATGTGTTAACGTAAACTATGTATGGTACATTTGAAATAATTTAGGCAGCAAATTAGGAAGTATAAAAATATAGAGTCGTGCATTCACGTCTCATTACAAATGTGTGATGTTCAATTTGGCATGTTTTTTCTTTCACACGCATTAGTTCGGTATTAGAGATAACTTTCTGGTTTATAAAATGTGTACAATCTCACTTCACCGACATATATATATAGTAAAAAATACGAGCAATGCTTTCTGTATAGCCAAAAATTAACATTTCTTTCAAACGATTTCATTTACACGAATCAAATCTTGCTTTTATTCAAAGGGAATGACAAAGAATTATCGGTTTACATTTTTTCTTTATAACTTTTTTGGCAATATTATCATCCTTTGTAGCAAAGAAAACATTTCCTTTCAGCTTGTTTTATTAGCATTAAAGAAATCTTGATATATGGACAACGAAAGTGTTAAATAATGGTAAAACATTTATTTCTTATTTTGTAGTTTGTAGTAAGAAACAAACCTTAACTAAGTTAACAAATAACAAATTAATTATAACATTAACATAAAAAAAACTGTATCTGACTGCCAGAGAGAATACTGGCTGTTGTAACGCCAATGTAAAGTTATCGTTTACATTAACGTATAGATCAAACACATGGTTAATATATAACCATACATTTCTTTGCGGTAACAAAATATTGTGTTTCAGCAAAGAAAGTGTTACTAGGCCATTTCAGTTATAATGTTTTCGTGTGAGGTAAGTTTGAACAGTTGGAAGACGCCTAGTAGTTATTTCTAAAGTCCTACTCAGTTGACAGCAGGCCAGATGCGGAGAATGTTACACATGTATTCCTGATGGTTAGGAACGCCTGTTGGCTGTATTGATAATGGTATAATGTATGTTGTTCATAGGGAGAGGGAGAGATAGAGAGAAAGAGAGAGATAGAGAGAGAGAGAGACGACCTAGGAGGATTACCGGTTACTCAGGATGAAATAGGAGGTCATTAACTATGGAAGAATAGGATATTTCATTTAACAGGAGTACCATGTATTTTTGGTATGGCTTAATCTTAGCAATATTTTTAAAGGTATTTTAATCAAGTCATTAGAATTTCAAGAAAAATATATCGAATATTAAATTAACAACATAAAAATAACGTTCCCATTATGAGTAATCAAAAAAATACGAAAGCTAAGCACCAGGATAACAAACTTGTATGATTACATTTGTTTCACGCAACAATACACACACACACACTGCTGCATAAAAAATGAACCTAAAAG
The DNA here is from genome assembly GCA_002778355.1 of Clitarchus hookeri. Classification (NCBI taxonomy): domain Eukaryota; kingdom Metazoa; phylum Arthropoda; class Insecta; order Phasmatodea; family Phasmatidae; genus Clitarchus; species Clitarchus hookeri. Next base: position 8,391 of record NQII01008725.1, read on the forward strand.
AGAAATTTATAAACATAAAGATAAACATTATTTACATTGTTTATATAAGAACATAGAAAACATTTTATTCGATTGAATCAGTAAAATTCTACTGATACCTTTCGTTACTTCTATTAGCCCATTAAACAGCTATTTCTACTCATTCGCAGTTAACTGCACTGGCCTGGCGGTAAAACTTCAGTGCATTCAATTGTTTAGCCAGCAAATAACTGCTCATTAACTGACAATTAAGTAAAATAGCTCTTCTGGCTGAAATTAATCATTCTGACCTAGAGTTAAAAAATATAACAATATAAAAATAAGTAATGTACAAATATTTACTATGATAATATCAGAAAAGGCAGGCATTTTGAATAACCAAGAAAAATCCGGCCGGACGCAAAAAAAAAACATGCTTAACAAGGAGGATATGTCTTCCTCTTGCGGAAATCTGGTGACCCTACGTCCGAGAGTGTGTTTCCATGCGTGTGGTGTAGTATTAGGTAGCTTGCTTGCAAGGTAGTAAGACCCAGACGTTAGGGTGCCAAATATGTAGTAGAATGAGGTGTGTGTATATAGTAGCTTTTATTCGTGTGGTGGGAAATATAAATATATTCAGCGTAAGCAATAGAAAACATTTACGTTTTGAATATGCGAAGTTTTGACGGGCGTGCGAGTGATGATAGAACAAAATTTCTTAACGTGCCGCTTGCTTTATCTATGTGCGTGGCGTCTAGCAGAGAGGATAATGACGCCACGCTAGTCGGCGTCCCTTTGACTGATGCGGCGTGAGAAAATATGCTTGAACTGGCAAATTCTGGTTCAGAATGCCAAAATTGTTAGTTCAGAACACAGATAAGTAGTCATCGGAGTAATTGCGATGTATTAAAGCCACGCTTCGTGAGACAGACAAAATTACATGACACATTTACCCTTTGCATTAGCCTAAAAGGACACCAGAAAAAAAATTCCATACAATCCGCATGAAGAACAAGATGACAAAGCATGCAAATCTCTTAATACGAAAACTCTAGCTACATCAAATTCTACGTGAAGCGTAACACAATAGGTAGGTGTAGGAAATAGAAGAAGTTTTATTAATTGAAAATATTTCGTGAAAATAGGCATTCATAATTAATCAGAAAAATTATCAGTCCAGAGCGTATGTTAAATCAATGAAAAACCAAAGAAAATTGCTGTCAAATGAAATTATGTTAAGTTGAAAAGAAACAGGTTACTAAATCACATCTGTAAATCTCAGTAAACGAAAATATAGTTTACGTCAGTAAAACTGGAACTGGCCCTTAAGTTTTCTCATCATTGAATCTTAAAGGTTCGTAGAAGTAACTCAGTTTTAGAAAGCAAAATTCTCTCTACTGGATCCTGGTAACGTTCGTCGAAAATAAAACGCACTTCAATTTCCGATTAAATTAAAAAAAAAAAATGTCTAACATCAATCTTTTAAATTAATTTATAGATTACAAAATTAAACGATGAAAGGTTTGTAGCATTCAAGCGTAAAATGATGTAGAAGCATAATACCCAGCATCTGTAGGTCATACTTGATATGCTAGTGAAGACGACTGGCGAAGTTCTTGAAAAAGCTAAAAAACTAATTACCATGCGTCTCGGGTCTCTTCTTTCATGCCCCGCATATTTACGGTAACTTGGCGTCTCTCTTACACGATGCCTACTCTTAGGATGGGGGGTAATATTAAAATTATAAGCAAATCTTGCAGACACAATTTAACGATGATCCGCTCATCGGAGTAATCAATCACCGGGGTTCTCACGATGACGCTAATAACACAGGAAATTCCTAAAAGACGTAACTTCCTACTACGTCATATTACAATCAATCCTGTTATTTATACCTTTCTCCATGGCCAAAACTGCTGGATAAAACCAGGTAGAAATGGAAAGAGAAAAATGATGACGCAATTAAAATGAACACTGCCAAATATATCTGAGCTAATTTCTAACATAACTGTTGNTATATATTGTTAGATATAGTGGGGGTGTTGTTATGATATCTACAATATATGTCTAGTGCTGCCATCTACGTCTGTCGTTAGCAGTTAAGTTTTTTTTAAAAATAAAATCAGTCGTTGCTCTGTCTTTGTACGATACGTTGTTTTATTTTAGGTTATGGGCCCAGCGCTCTACAAAACAAAAGTTTCGCGATTTTGTTGCTTTAAGAAGTATTTTGCAGTTACGTTTAGCAAGTGTTAAAAGCAGATTACAAAAAGTGCGCGATTGAACTGTGACGTGACGGATTGTTGTATTTATCGGACTGAACAAGTTTAGTGCATCAGATTCAAAATGTCAACGAACTATCTTGTTAACGTTCCCAAGTTAAAGGGACGTGATAATTACAACGAATGGTGTTTCGCGGCGGAGAATTTCTTAATACTCGAAGGCACGAAACATTGTGTGAAGCCAGAAGTCGATAAAGAAATAAATTCTGCAGATGACGAAAGAACCAAAGCGAAGTTGATTATGACCATCGACCCGTCTTTATACGTTCACGTAAAAAATGTTACATCTTCGAAAGAATTGTGGGCAAAGTTGAAACAATTATTCGATGATAGCGGTTTTTCACGAAGAATAAGTTTGCTACGGAATTTGATTTCGATTCGCCGAGAGAGTTGCAGTTCGATGACGTCGTATGTGACGCAGATTATCGATACAGCACAGAAACTCAGCGGAACAGGATTTGAAATTAATGATCAGTGGACAGGATCGTTACTATTAGCAGGATTGCCTGATCGTTTTTCCCCTATGATCATGGCAATTGAGCATTCAGGCATTCAAATGACGGCAGATTCTATCAAAACAAAGCTGTTGGATATGGATTTGGCAAGTCATGATGATGAGTGTGAAGTTAGCGGCGCTTTTGCGGCTCGTTCTAGGTTCAAGGGAAAGCAGAATAATTGGTCTATGGCCGGAAAGAATGATGTTGGCAACACTCAACCTTCAAAGTCAAAGTCAAATGTCAAACAGATAAAATGTTATCGATGTAAACAAACCGGCCATTATAAAAACCAGTGCACAAATAATGAAAATACCTCGTCAATGCAGAAAAATAGTACTCGAATGCAGTCAAATGCTTTTAGTGCAGTATTCCTGAGTGGAAGTTTCAACAAAGACGAGTGGTATATCGACTCAGGCGCAAGTGTACACTTAACAGCTAATCAAAGTTGGGTTATGAATGCAAAGTATGAACAAAAGGAAATTGTTGTTGCAAACAGTCAGAGTGTACCAGTAATTTGTTCCGGCGATGTTAAAATCACAACTACGACCGACAGTCACGAGTATGACATCGTAGTGGAGAACGTGTTTTGTGTACCGAGTTTGACAACGAACTTATTATCTGTTAGCCAGTTAATTGAAAAAGGCAACAGTGTATCTTTCAAGGAAGACGGTTGCTCAGTTTACAACCAGAATAATGAGTTGGTTGCTGAGGCAGTGTTGGTCAACGGAGTGTACAAAGTTAATTTGTTACAACCAGAATGTTTGGCAGCTTCAGTTGTGTCAGGAACAACTTGGCATCGCAGATTGGGACACGTTAATAAAGATTATTTAAATAAAATGAAGAATGCTGTGCAGGGTATGTCCCTTGATGAGAAGGTAGAAATAAGCAAGTCCTCATGTACTACATGTTGTGAAGGGAAACAGTGCCGGTTACCATTTAGGAGCACTGGCCAGCGCAGCAGTAATCTACTAGATATTGTGCATACAGACATCTGTGGACCTATGGAGAATGTGTCCATAGGCGGCTCGAGATACTTCTTGTTGTTTGTTGACGATTATAGTCGGATGACTTTTGTTTATTTTCTGAAACACAAGAATGAGGCTTTGAAGTATTTCAAAATTTTCAAAGCTCAAGTGGAAAATCAAACAAAGAGGACAATCAAAGTATTAAGAAGTGACAACGGGCTCGAGTACTGCAACAAAGAATTTCAAGATTACCTGAATAGTGCCGGCATGATTCATCAGAAGAGCAATCCATACACTCCAGAACAGAATGGACTGTGCGAACGATTTAATCGTACAGTAGTAGAAAAGGCAAGGTGTCTACTTTTTGATGCCAATTTAGGCAAAGAATTCTGGGGTGAAGCCACCAATACGGCAGTGTATCTGCAGAATAGAATTGTGGCAGCGACGTTGAATAATAGAACTCCGTATGAGTTGTGGACTGGCTCCAAACCAGATATTAGTCATATTAGAATTTTTGGTAGCACTGTGATGGTCCATGTACCTAAAGAAAAGCGCAAGAAGTGGGACAAGAAGGCAACTAAATGCATTCTCATAGGATATCCAGATAATGTAAAGGGATATCGGGTCTATGATCCAGAAACCAGGAAAGTATCAACCAGTAGGGACGTGATCATCATCGAGAAGGAATCAAAATCTGAAAATCTCATCGAGGTGCAAGCTGATCAGAATTTTCAGAATGTTGATTCAGTGGGGGATCGTAAGGAACCTGCTGATGATGAACAACAAGAACCTGAGTCTATACAAAATAACTCTGAAAGTTCTATAGACAGTTTCCGATATGATGATGAGTCATATGTTCCCAGTGAATATGAAGATGCAGATAGCACACTGAAGGACGAAGAGCAGGAAAGCCAAAAGTGCCTACCCAAGCGGGTAAGGAAGGTTCCTGACAGATATGGGTTCTCTAATCTGTGTGTTGACGGTCAAACATATGATGATGCGGCTGGTCTGTCTCTGCACGACGCTTTAAGTGGGCCTGAAAAGGAGCAGTGGGAGGCGGCTATGAGAGAAGAGTTACAATGTTTCAAAGACAATGATGCGTGGGAGTTGAGTGATGCTCCAGAAGACGGTAGAGTTGTACAGTGCAAGTGGGTGCTTCGTAAAAAAGTATGATAGTGAAAATAAAGTCCGTTTTCGTGCGCGTTTAGTGGCAAAAGGATTTACGCAAGTTGAAGGTGTGGACTTTACAGAAACTTTTTCTCCGGTAGTGAGACATACAACGTTGAGATTACTTTTTGCATTGTCAGTACAACTAGGATTTAAAACTACGCATCTAGATGTTACAACTGCTTTTTTGAATGGTACTCTTGAAGAAACTATTTATATGCAGATACCAAAAGGTTTTTCAGAAAAAACAGAAAATGGCCAAGTGCTTAAATTAAAAAAGGCTATTTATGGGCTGAAACAGTCTTCAAGAGCTTGGTACAAAAAAGTAGATGAATGTTTGTTAAACATGGGTTATAATAAGTCTAAAATAGAACCATGTTTGTATACAAAAATGAAAAATCAGTTGAAAACTGTAGTCACATTATTTGTCGATGACTTTTTTATTTTCTCAAATGATATTAATGAGACTAATCATTTGAAGCACGTCCTAGCAAATCTGTTCAAAATAAAAGATTTTGGAGAAATAAAGAAATGTCTAGGTGTAAATGTTACTGTTGATAAATCTCAGCAAACAATAACATTAAGTCAAAGAGATTATATTGATCAGCTGCTGTATAAATTTAATATGAGTCAATGTAAACCAGTTCGGACTCCAATGGAGACTAAGTTGAATGTATCTAACAGTGAGCATTGTGTAGGTAATTTTCCTTATCAACAGATAATTGGATGTCTTATGTATTTAACGGTTTTGACCAGACCGGATATAGCATATACAGTTGGGTATTTAAGCCAATTCAATAATTGTTATTCTAAAGAACATTGTGCATATGTTAAGCGGTTATTGAGGTATTTAAAATGTACTAGAGATTTTGGTTTAAAGTATTCTGCTAATGCTAGTTCAATATTAGAAGGATTCGCTGATGCTGATTGGGCAGGAAATGTTATTGACAGGAGGTCATATACTGGAATTTGTTTTACTTTATCTGGTTGTGTAATATCTTGGGAAACAAAGAAACAGAAAACAGTTGCTTTGTCAAGTAGTGAGGCCGAGTACATGGCGATAACAGAAGCTTGTAAAGAGGCTGTTTATTTAAGAAATTTGCAATGTGAAATTACACAAAATATGTATACTATTGATCTGTTCAATGACAATCAGAGTGCACTAAAGTTAACTATAAATCCAGTTTTTCATAAGAGAACCAAACACATCGACATAAAATATCATTTCTGTAGAGAATGTGTGGCAAATAATGTTGTAAATGTTAAGTATTTGCCTACGGCTGAAATGCCTGCTGATTTGTTCACCAAAAGTATATGTTCTGTTAAACATTAAAATTTTTTAGATAAATTGGGTGTGCAAATGGTTTAATATAAGCATATATATTGTTAGATATAGTGGGGGTGTTGTTATGATATCTACAATATATGTCTAGTGCTGCCATCTACGTCTGTCGTTAGCAGTTAAGTTTTTTTTAAAAATAAAATCAGTCGTTGCTCTGTCTTTGTACGATACGTTGTTTTATTTTAATAACAAATAAAATTAATAGAACTGTCAAAACGTGAAAAGTAAAAACACACGAAAAATTATGTGAAGACAAGTTATAGGTGATATCCTGGATACTACAAATCCAGTTATACCTAAGGGTAGTTAGGGGCTTTAAAATAAATAAATAATTACGGCTTCAAAATAAATAAACCTTCAACCCAAAGAAAATCAAAACACAAAAAAAAGCTTTGTAGGCTGAAATCGTTACAGATTTAGCCACCCCCCCCCCCAAGTTACCGAAATTCAACTAAAGTGTAAATTTAGACAGCTTACAATATGTTAATAGAATTTACAGGTTTGGTTTTTGTGTTTTGCAAGAGGTACAGTGCCTATTGTTGGACATTTGAAAATCAGTTTGAAAACAACAGTGTCACCCATCCTTAGATAACTTCTGTTACCAACATAACAACAATTACAAAATTACCTTTTAAAAATTAAAAATTAATAACTGAAAATACGAAAATATAAGTACGTACATTAATTGAAAATTACTAAATCATTCGTTTTTAACGAGTCCATCTGAAACAGAATAAAAGAACACTAAACACAATTACAAATGGTAAAGAAGCTTTTATTTTGAAAACCAGAATAAGTTAGAAGCAGTGCCTCCCAGCATGCCTCGCCGTGTTCCACAGAAGTTCCAGAGCATAGTGAACTGGTCAAACGACAGTTTGCGGCAGCCATGTTGTTCTGTTTTCGTCCCGCGGCGGTCGTTGCAAAGCGTTACCCTCTGCTTCTTTCTTCCGTGACGAAACTCAAAAAAATCTCCTGCATCAGTAACTGGCAACAACACTTATTCATTGCAGATCGTTTTTGAAGTGTTTTAAACAGATTTTATGTATTTCAACTGTAAAACCAACTTTTACTTGTACGAGGGCGTGTGTAGCGTAAAAGAGCTTATGGTAGGCTAACGTTCACGTACTTCAAAGTGTTTGTTGTTTACCAGCTTTTCTTATTACCACTGTAACTGAGTTTAAATTAATTGCGTGCTTACTATAGCATTTTCCAATTTCTGGAAGATGACTCTTAGAAAGTTTGTCTAGGTATCTTTCTCAACTATCAGTTTTCTGCTAGAATTTTGAGTGTGATTTAGGCAAATGTAAAATTATTTTACAGCACATTGTCCTAAACAACATGACACTCTAAAGTAGTAAATCTGATAACCTAGCTACTTCTAAAGGAATTGAGTTGTTACAGGAGAAATAACTCCATTGTCCTGCGAAGTTCTAAAATATTCCTTAAATGTGCACTTTTAACAATAAATTAATATATGCATATTTAAATTCAATCAGATATCGTGAAAAATGTAATAATCAACAATCGAATTGAGCCGAGAAAATTATTTACAAAAAAGGACACATACAAATGTGAAACTTGTCGCGCGTACAACTGAAAACTTCAGAGAAGAGAGGAATGAGAAGATAACGTTTGCAAGTAATTCCCAAAGAATAAATAAATCCTATACACTTGTTTCAGTTGGGATTTATCATCAAAACTGTAAGTACAAAACGACTTATATGCAAACATGGTTAGGGTGTTACGAATGTTATAAGTGTGCGTGTGTCACTGACCTCTTAATCTCCGCGCAGTTGTCTGAACTTGCGTACGAGCGAAAACCAGTGCGATAACAGATATTTATCAACTTTAGCTGGGCAATTTAACTCTCATTATTTTCTAGGACTTCTCGCACATAATCTTGCAGTTTATCCGCCAATCAACAACTTAATAATTCATCGTAATTTACAGCGTCTGTAGCTTAATTCTGGCAACTAGATACACACCAGAAGCGGTGTAGCAAGTGGGTCCATTGTACCTGGTACAAATAAACACTAACCGTGCCCATATACTCAAGGCTCTGTTCAACTACTACTTTGCAGGACATTCTACTGCCTTGTATCACTGTCGAGCCGTCGATAAGTACTTAACTGTCGTTACAGACTTCTCATTCAACTGCTGTCGGTTGTTGACTGAACATCCAAGTTGCGTTCATGATAGGGTTTCAGCTGGGCTACGTTAAACTTTCCGGCTGGCTTACCATTCATGTCTGCTAACTCGTAGCAATTATTAGCGGAAACGTCAAGAATAACTCGCGGGTAACAAACTCCCAATACGAACTAGTAGGGCTAGTTCGGCGTAAAACTAAGTCGCTCAAAAGGAACTTGCTTAATTTACTTGACTTGTAAAGTCGCTTGTGGCTTTCTGCGGACAAATACAAACGTCTTCTCACCAATTCCAATAACTCTCTTCGTATCTTCTCGGGATCCTCCTCGGCTGTACAAGCATCAAGCTTCGGTAGAACGTCAAGATCTTGAACTATGCAACCCAAGCGATGAAGTCAGATGTACCGCATGGTTAACCGCAAATTCCGCTAGACTTATCTTGTCTCTCCAGCTCTGCTGACAATCATGGCGATAGATTCGGAGCATGTTACCAATATTCTTCATGCTTCTCTCCACGGGATTACTCTGAAGGCGACGTACCAAAATCGTCGTAGGTACAATACCTAACTGCTTACGCTCTTCTTGCCACAATTCACCTGTGCATTGGTTTCCTTTATCCGACAGGATACGAGCGGGCTTTCCAACTTCTACAATATACTACTTCAACTGTTGCAGGAGTGTCCTGGCATTAGCTTGTACTACACGATACAATTTAATAAATTGGAAAACAAATACAGCATTACAAACACATACTTTACCCTTGCCTTAGATCTGGGTGATGGTACGAAAATGTCGACAGAAACTAATTCCAAAAATTCTTGCTGTAAAATAGGTTGCATATCCCCTTGCAGGTTCTCAGTAGGCTGCTTCGCTTTCTGGCACAAGTTACAATATGTAGTAGCCTCCTTAATGGTGCGTACCATATTAGGCCAATACATGAGAAATTTAAGGCTAGTATAAACTTATTAGTTCCAATATAACCAAGCGTTGAATGAATTTCAAAAGCATCTTGCGACTGAATACAAACAGGAATAACAGGCTTCCATTCCTGTTCGAAATTGGTTACATTTTACCCGTGGTAGAAAAAAAACTTTGTCTTCTGGCAAACAGAAAATGTGATGAAACTTGCCTTCAGGTGGTAGAGCTTCCAACTTAGTGCGAATTTTCTGACAAGACATCTTGCTCTTGCAACTTGGCTAGCAGCCTCAGAAGTTCCTTAAGACTTTTATTCGACTTGATGGCAGATGAGTTGATACTGACTATCACAAATTCTTCCAGCTTGTTAGGCGGACTCAGTAGATCAGGATCGGCATCGAGTATCTTTCTCAAATATTTTGCGGCTTCGTTCTCTGCTCCTCTGATATATTGTACTTCTTTATCGTACTCCTGCCGATACAACAGCCAACGAGTAAGACGATCTCCGAAAGCTCTTCCTGTCTTCAAGCACGTCAAAGCTTGATCGTCAGCCAGTAATTTTATCTCCTCCCCTAGCAACAGGTCGCGAAACTTCTGCAATGCCCATACTATGGCTAACTCTTCACCGCTTTAAATCTCAACAAACGAAAATATAGTTTACGTAAGTAAAACTGGAACTGGCTCTTAAGTTTTTTCTCATCATTAAATCTTAAACGTTCGTAGAAGTAACTCAGGTTTAGAACATAACATTGTCTCTACTGGATCCTGGTAACGTTTGTGGAAAATGAAACACCCTTATTATAATTTCAAATTATATAAATAATATTGTCTAATACCACTCTCTTAAAGTTCAATTGAATTAGAGATTCAAAAATTAAACGATTTAAAGTTTGTAGCATTCAAGCGTAAAATGACGTAGAATCATAATACCCAGAATCTGTAGGTCATACTTAATATGCTGGTGGAGACTGCTGACAAAGTTATTGAAAACGCTCAAAAACTAATTACTATGCGGCTCAGGGTCTCTTCTTTCGTGCCCTGCATATTTACGGTAACTTGGCATCTCTCTAACACCATGCCTACTCTTACGATGGGCGGTAATATCAAAATTATAAGCAAATCTTGCATACATAATTTTACGATGATCCGCTTATCATGGCGTCTTAGGAGAGAGAAATTAATCACTGGGGTTCTCACGATGACGTTAATAATATGGGAAATTAATAAAAGACGTCACTTCCTACTACGTCATAGTACAATCAATCCTGTAATTTATACCTTTCTCCATGGCCAAAACTGCTGGATAAAACCAGGTAGAAATGCAAACAGAAAACAGATATCTGAGCTTAGTTCTCACATAACAAATAAAAGAAATAGAACTGTCAAAACGTGAAAAGTAAAAATAACGTAAATAAAATTGAGGTGATATCCTGAATATTTTAAATAAATAAATGTTTATGGTTCTAAAATAAATAAATATAAAACCCAAAGAAAATCAAAACTAAAAAAAAATCTTTAAATGCTGAAATCGTTTCAGTGGTACGCCTGCTTCTCCTTCTGGAAGTCAAGAGTTTAAAACCGAGTGTCAACGCCTTAAAATATTTAATTCCTTGTAAGGTCAACTCGCGTAGGTTCAGATTAAAAAGCAATTAAATTTTTCCAAAGACGTATGTTTATGGCACAATCACGATTCTCTTTAAAACGTCATACTTGCTTGAATAAAACCACATTTAAATTTTGAGGTCTTTTAATTTTGCAGAAAATCGTATATAGTGTAAGAAAAAAAGTAATTTCCACTTTAAGGCATTTCCAATTTATTTTATAATTCTTAAAGTAGGTATCCTTAAGTCACTTAATGAGTTCTGTTATTCTTATGCAAGAAAGTCTATTCATTCCAACACAGTTAACTTTGCTGTAGTATACCAGCTTTCATTAAAAATAATTGCGGAGTCCAGTAGAACTTTAAAGTAGTAATTCAGAAAAAAATATCTGTTCATTAATTTTTGTAAAATAAAGGTAGATTTAACTTTTTCTCAGTTTATTTTAAAAAAAGGAAATTTGAAATCTATTAAATTAAGTACATTAAATTATTTTTACGATGACGCATGAAAAGTAATATATTGATGATTATATCAGGCTTTTGGATTTTATATAACAAATTTGTTGTAATGTCTGATTTAATAGTGCCCTGTAACTGATATTCATCAGAAATAATCTCATAAAACATAAAAAACTAAGATTTTATATCAATACATTAAAAGAATCTTGTGTTTGCTAGTGATTAAGTATTGCAAAAACCATCAAATGAGGAAAATTAAGAATCCATTCGACGTTATATTTACAGAGAGCAAGAGTGACTTTTATAATATTCCCGCATGCTTTGATTAACTGTCAAACTATTTCTGGAAATACCTTTCAAAGAATTACAAAACGCCATGGGAGGTAGTGAATAGATGGAAATACAAAACGAGACGGGAGGTAGAGTATAGATGGAAATACAAAACGAGACAGGAGGTAGAGTATAGATGGAAATACAAAACGAGTTGGGAGGTAGAGTATAGATTGAAATGGAAAGCCGGTAGTCTCACCATTGACGCACTGCATACATATTTGGACTAATGGAATCAAGCACAGGAAAACACGACAAAATATAACACCTTTGTCAAACGCCTTCCTCAGCTTTCACAATTATATTACGTTCCTAATTATCTGTAACTATATTCCACACACTGGCATTAATTAATTAGTAATCCCCAGACTTTGCGAGCTCTTACACCTCAAGAACTCTAGTGAATTAAGATACGGGAGAGATGGTTGAAACAGGATATTTGGGGACAATGGGGTACCGCCCGTTTTTCCTAGAGATGTGCTGCTATATACAAACATTCTCGACAAGTTGCTCTACAGGTTGCCGCTGGAGTGAGGTAGCTTGTAGTGTCGCGCAATGCTCCTTTAGAACAGTTGCGCGTGGTGAACTGTTGCAAGGTAAGCTGGCGTTAGCTCTGTGCTGTACTCTGTTGCTTGCTAGTTCACACTTCCACCACTAAGGCGTAGCTCGGCAGGTGACGCCACAGGACGCGTGTAATGCGTTCCTTGCTGCTTGATTGTGAGTCGTCGGAATACATTCAGTTTCCCTGGGCTGCACGGTGGTTACGGCATGGCTCCTGCTGCATTCACTGAGCATGTACAGTAGTGACCAAGCACCAGCTTACCTTGCAACATTTCACCATACGCCACTGCCTTTAGTGCGTAAGAATGGAAGTTAAAAATTCTATGATATTTCACCTGTTTGTTTAGCGTTTAACAGCTGTGTAATAGTTTATTTAATTGTTTCAGATTATTTTTATTGTGCGTGATAATTGAAGCATTATAGTTACAATGTTGTGCAGCAGTGTCTGGTGTATTAGATGTACGGTAAAATTTTGGTTTTGTCACGTTTGCTATAGAACTACGTGTTGGATAATACGAGATACACATATATGGGACAGAATGGAGTAGTACCATAATCTACCAGCTTTTTTTTTTAGCAATTGTGTTTTAATAACTTTAAATTGTAATACGGTTAATTAGGCAAATTTAGAGATTATGTGGGGTTAATTAACATGAGCTAAAATATAATATAAGAGTTTTTGTGATTTCATTATTTCTGCCAGTTTCGCACGAATCAACTGAAGCGAAAATTAACATTAAGAATGTATGGAACTCACGGGTCATGTTTATTCTACTCCGATATGGAACAACACGTCATTTCTTATGGGAGAGTTTGGCATAGGGAGAATTTCCGCATAAAGGTGCGCTGGTGTTACAACGAGGTCGATTTTAAACTGGCGGTAAATGGAGAAATTATATTTATTTGTGCGTAAATGCTCCTGTTTGCCTCGAATTGTGATATATACTTACCGTCGTGAATTTGTGTCACATAGAGAATTTCGATGATTTATTTGTTAAATATTTTTTCCGGTATATTATTTTTGACTGGCACAGTAATTATGCATTTTTTTGTGTAAATTAAGTGCCCAGATGCTTTTCGGATTTATTTTGTTTTTGAAACATATTTTCATGTATTTCCAGTCTGTTTAATGTTATTTTATTTAGAAGGCATAGTTGTTGAACCGATGCCATAGCAACTAATTGGCGAGATGAGTAATGTTTGCCTCTATCACTCTCGTGATTGGTTGATTTTTAACAAGCGTCTTAAGTTAAGCTTTTTTGTAGTACTTTTAGACATCATGGTTTACGGCGGCAGGACGCTGAACGGTGTGGGTTCATCCTGAAAACTTTTTAATTAGTTTTGGAGGTAATTTATCCCGAGTTCGCACCTGTAAACAGGCCGTCTGGATGCAGATGAAGACGTGTGAGCTAAGCTAGTGGGAAGCAGGCTTGTACAGTCGCCGCCCGCGTAATTTCTACAGGTATAAGTAGTCGAACCTCAAGACGATGTCCTGCAGCATTCAATATAATTCTCCTGCCTAGAACCAGATCAACGAGACCTTCCAGACATTATAGATTTCGACATTTTAAATTTTCATTCTGCTAAGTCATCGATTAAATTTTATTAAGAAGAAAAGCCATTTAAATTTTAACAGAATATTTGGTAATTCAATGTCGTATATAACCTGAAATGATCGCTACTATCTTTCAACCACAAATCCCTTGACACAGGTCTTCAGCTAAATTTATTTTGCAAGACTTTAAGCTAATGAAGTATTACATTTACGAGAGAGGCTGGTTCCCGAGGCATATAGTTAAAATTTGGACGGCATGTTTTTGAATAAATTGTGTCCACATGTAATTTCAGAAATAACTAGTATTAATTTTATTTTAACCACAATTTAAAATTCTTATTTTCAAGTTTTGTTGAAAAGATTACAAATTAAATGTTACACATTTTCTGAAACGTTTCCGCTGTGTTATGCTTTCAGTAGGACATTGGTATTTTCTTCGTACGACCACTGTCTGTAGTTATTGCGTTGTTTAGTGTTGTTGTCTGTGTTACACTATCTCTGCACATCCCACGTATATACACATGCATCTCTTCCACACTACTTTGCTCTTGAAACAATTTGGCGCCGGCGAAGTGGAGCGACCTCATCATCACGTATTTCATTTACATTAAATATACTTCACTTTACGTCACCCCCAGCCGAAATATTTAGTAATAATTCTATTTTGTAACTTATTCACGCCCTCCAATGATGTTTACTACAGAAAACAGTAAACATACATCATTGTTTAGCATTGAGCGTTTATAAGTAAGCGTATTTCAATGTAAAAAAAAACTTTATGAATTTAGGTTAGCGAAAGTTTCGCTATATATTCAGTTTTGTGACAGAATATTTAACATGTAGACATATTTAATTATATTTCCACTCTAATAAAAAAAAATACGTGGGTTCTAAAAAAGTACAAATAGGAAGATTTTACTCAATTATATTTATTTTAAGATAAATTGCAAATATCCTATTAGCTTACACAAAAAACCGAAAAATTCTGTACACGTGCGACACCGGTGCACACTGGTGGCGAAAAGTTTTAGTCATCAATCTGAAAGCGTTGAGCTTCCCAACCTGAGTAGAAAAAAACTCTTATCCGTGGGTTACTGAAGTGATGCTGAAATTTCAGATATGTTAATCCGTTACTTTTCGTACTTTTCCACTCTAATATCTGACGACCTGGGGCTGGAATCAATAATGGGCTAACCAGCATCTTCACAAAGTTTATAAAGAAAAAAAGTTTTATTTTCCACGTTAACAAGACATCGCCTGCTCGTTCCAACATGCTTTATTCAACATGTGAAAGCAATTAAAATCTATATTTACGTAACAGTGTTACCTGAAAACGAAGGCTATGTCCAAACAGGCAATATTTTACACCGTGAAACACGTATTCAGTAGTGAGTAAAATTGGATAGATGATAAAAATGAACTAGTTAATTTTGAAACACGCGCGATGTTTCTCTAAAATTATTGTTAAGAACACAACATACAGAAAGGTATACAACTTCTACTGTAAAACTTCAAACTTAACACGCCTACAGAGTTAAAGACAGGTATAATATACAAAGAAATTAATAAACGTTCTTTAGAGAGAATTAACTGTCACAACTCCACGTCCTCGGTCTTTGGCAATTACCTCGCCTTCTTCGCACACCGAAGGCCATTTTCTTTGCGTTTGCGTGGCCTGCCGCTGTCCGTTTCAACTGACAGCTATTGGCAGTCTGTCCTTGTCAGACCTCGATGGCGATTGGCATAGGAGGGCGTTTGGGCTTCCCTTCACTTTTTCTATTTCCAAGCAATTAAAGTTATTCTTAATGTCGCTGTTATTCAGTGAAATATGCTTCAATATACTTTTTATAGTTTCTAAAAGCGCAATGGGAGATTTTAAGACTATTAATATTTAAAGTATAATCAACTGTTACAACCTCCGTATTTTAATTCAAACGCAATTTTTAACAGTAAGGTCCATGCACATAGTGAGAGAAAACTACCGGTAGTCTCTAAATATGCCCTATACTTTAGCGCTGTTTTCATATGAATGATTAATTTCACTATGGTTTTTGTTTTTCCTGTAAAATTGTGATACACTGTATGATTCATAATCTCCTTTTACGCCTTTTAATTGGTGTGGTCAATTTGCGTATCATTTTAAACAATATTTCTTAAAGGATTAAATAAAATGGCTACAGTAATATTTACGACACATCGAGAACTACCCAAACTAAGCACACCCCCACTCCTAAGATGAGTACAAAATATTAAAATTAAGACTACGCTTAAATATTCCTGATATTCGTTGCCTAGGTAAAATTCGCAGAGTTTTATAACAAATTCAGGCAAATATCGCATAAACTTAGTAATTGCACTACTACACTCCGATAGATGAAGAGATACGTGCGGTGATTGTGCAAACGTTTTATAAATAATTTAAACATTATATGTTTACAATTTATTTGAAATACATTTCTCACATACGTCACCGAACCAAAAGTCGATACTTTATGTAAAGTTTCCTGGACGTAATATAGTATGCGATAAATTTCTTTATCAGCGAATAAAGGACGTATACACGTTGCTGAGTAAAAAAATTTTAATACTATGCAAACTCACTTGCACGCAAGTAATTTGTGTGGAACTATAAACAAGTCGTTTGACGTCGAGATTTATTACGACTTTCTCAAAAATAGTAAATATTCATCCCCTAGTTATTGCGACATAAATAATAATTAAAAATGGCGTAATTTAAGACCATTCCGAGACTAATCAGTTTAATGTTTAAAATTTCACCACGAAGCGAAGAAGAAAATATTTATTGTGCTTTGAGTAAGGTTAGAAGAACTTAAGGCGACTTCCTTGTAAAATTTTTAAGAGCCACAAAGTCACCCAAGGCAGTTAAGAAACAGCAAACAACCGCCTTTGAACGCCTCTATTTGCACTCTGTAGAAGGCGAAGCCCTCCCAAATCTTAAAAGAAACAGTGGAATGTCGTTAAACGCGATGGATGTCAACGAATCGAGACACATATTCGAATTTTTAATCTTCTTCCTTGTAGAAAAGCACTAAATATGCTGTTATAAACCACATGAAAAAAATATTTTCTTGTTGGAATTACCTAATAATGTAAAAGTGAAAGTAATAACTGTAGATAAATTATTTTTTACTTTTCCTTAGAAAATTGTATCTTCCTCGAATATTTGTTTACTGAAACATCCATATAAGGGGAAATATTGATTTTAAAGAGTAAGTTTTGCAAGACAATCCCATAAGTGGCCAAGTTCTACATCGCAAGTTTATGTGCAGAGAAGGTGAAAAATATCAGGACCTCCCCCATCGTGAGTTTGCGAAACACTTGATATTTCGTAGCTTATAAACTGAGTCGTGTCATGGGTAGGTTTATACTACTCAGAATGGAAAGCTCAATGCTTGAAGATTGCAAGCTAAATGTTTTCACCACCAGGGTGTACTAGAGTAGCATGAGTACCAGATTTTTTCGTTTTGCATGTAAGTAAATGGGATATTGCAATTTTCTTAAAATATATATAATTGTGTAAAATCTTCCTATTTGTTTTGTGTTATAACCGACGTAATGAATACACTTTGTTCTTTGCAATAGAGTGGAAATATAACAAAATATGTTCAAATGATGTTTAATATCCTGTCTTTAACTGGAAAGCATTGGCTTACAAAATTGCATTAATTAAATATTACCACTGAATAAAAATTATAGCGAAATGATTACAAATATCATTTTTAAGGCTCTCTTGAGCAGGAGAAAAATAAAAAGTAATTTTTGATGACAACTATAAAACTCTTCTTATTTCGCACTTAATTTAGTTGTTTTAGGCACGCTTTAGAACGCTGAATGCCAAACGCAGTTGTTTTTTTTTCTGTTTGCTATTGCAAATACCATTGGAGGGCGTGAATAATTGTTAAGGAACAAAGTCATTACTTAAAATTTTGGCTGGGGAAAATATATTTAAAAACTTGAGCTAAACGAAAACTTTTACACACAAATAAATATAATTTTTCCACTCACCGCTAGTTAAAAAAAGACCAATTTGAAACACCAGTCCATTTTGTGGCGAAAATTTTCACTATGCTGAACTCTACCATAAGAAATCTCGCTTAGTTACTAATCTGAGTGGAATAAACCTTTATCATGGGTTTAACGCATACCAATCATTGGTGCGAAAATCTCGAGTCAAGTTGTCACGCATTCAGTGAAACTACTTTTTCTTTATTTGGAAAAAGCGGTCCGACTACAAAAACATATTCACGTTTATCATCCTTACATATAAACTGCACAGTTTTTTTCCTGAGGGCACCATTTCAATTATTTACCGTCACCCCTGTCCCGTCGCGATGANACATATTCACGTTTATCATCCTTACATATAAACTGCACAGTTTTTTTCCTGAGGGCACCATTTCAATTATTTACCGTCACCCCTGTCCCGTCGCGATGACACAGAACTACGCCGCGGGCAACAGACTCGATTCACCCCCAAACGAATTAATGGTGTCAAAATGNGTGCACCGTTGAGCTCACCCCCCCTCCCCCCGTTCGACCAGGACGCGACGAGCCGCCAGGACTGCTGGAGCAAGCTTTTCCAGTGTCGCGACGCCCACAAGAGACGCCTGATTGCTGGCATTGAAGGGGCGCAGCTCCCCCTGGAATAAAGTCCATTACGTCCGCCGGGAGGGGAGAAAAGAAAGGGCGGACGGGGGAGAGAGAGCTGTCGCCCCTATTTTACCCGAAAGAGCCCCAAAATTGCACCGGAAATTAAGATACCGATCGAATGCAGGAGAATTGGGGGGGGGGAGTGCGGAAGAAACAAGGCACATTGCTCGCCTGCCACATGCAGTTGACTCGGCGACGAGGCGACGATGAACACAGCACGTCGGGGGCACAGAGTAGATAACAACACAGATTAAATGGGGTGGCGAGTCCATTCTCTGATTGACTGCGCATGGCTCTGGGAACGAACCTTGTGCCTGATTGGCTACTGCATGTTGCGGGAATTTTCCTGTTGGTTGGGCTGCTGGGTTACCCGACGCTGATTGATGCACGACCTTCCGTCATTTTGGGTGGCCGGTGCCACCATTTTGCTGGCGCGTGCGGCTGGAGTTTGCGATGTGAGCAGATGTTTCACCTGTGCGTAATTAAGTACTCTGTGTCGGGCGATTGCAGTTCTCGGCAGACACTGCCTTGCGAGGTGTTTTCGACTGTACCTTGTGTCTTCTTCACTATTAAAGACTATTCACGTATAAGAGTGAACACTTTTAAAAGCTCTCTCATTTTTAATAACAGTCAATAAATATATTTCATTTCAACCTTAGACGTTAACTTGCGAGTGCAGTGGAATATACGCATTATATTTATTACCTACATTGCAATATTTATTTAAAAAGGCGGTTAAAGGATAAAAAATGGCTGAAAAAGAAAAGTAACAAGGGACTCAAAAGTGCTTACTTTACCGTGAACAGCCCATACCTACCTACGCTGCCTGCACGTGCGGCAAACCCAGAATAATAACGTAGACACCAGCGTTATTACTGTGAGATAATGTATAGAATATTTACTGTGCTATCAATAACATCGCTTTTCAGGGTAGTTTATACACAATAAAATATTGTTACGCGCTGCAGCTTGCATAGGCCGCAAGCTCCCGTTATGCGTGGTCTGGCTCTGTAGAGGTATGGGGTGAGCCACCTCGACCTTCCCCTCCCCCAGGCAGACCCACTTGCTGCCTCGTCGGCATCCACCCTGGGCAGCCGAGGGAATGACTGACAGCGGTGATGTAGCTGGCGTCACAGACCCTCCTCTTCTACCCTGATGGAGAAACTGACAGGTGTAGAGGATGCGCAGGAATATTCTGGGAATTAGGACCCTCGGTGCAACGCGGCATTTTGAGAAATTTCTGGACGATGGCCTACGATACTATAAATATTGCAGCGGTCCACCGGCTGTCAGTCTTTGGTGAAGGCCATCTGGCTGAGTGCGGAGGCGAAGTAAAGTGTGGTGAGGGACGGATGACGACGGGAGATTGCGAGACGACGGCGGGCGAGGTGGTCGTGGTGTGAATGGATGAGAGGGCGTGAAACCCTACGAGTGAAGGTTTCTGTGCTTGAGGGTGTTCGGAGAGCTCTAGAACATTGCGGAATAGTGGGATATGGACTAAACTGACGTGAGATTGAATGAACATGTAATACGGATTTTATTTTAAATACTTGAACTGTCAAATTTTGACATATAATCTATAAAAATAATTAAATAGGTTTTGATACACAGTATATTGTGACTGATTTTTAATTATTGAATTAAATTAATTTCCTCGAGGTAATCGTAAATTATATTGATGAATTCATTAATTGTGAACAGAGAGTGATAACAATTTATTGTGAGAATTTGGGTCGAGATAATTTTGTTATGACACCATGTCATGATGTTACGAAACAATTTTAAATTAATCAAATAATATCATTGCTTTAAAAAACTCACATGTTATTAAATTTCAGTTTAAAACCATTTATATGACGTTTTCATATTAATGATTTAATTTTTGGTGGTAACGTTAGGAGGGAGGGGGGAGGGTGAGGTCATATTTCCTGTGAACACCTTCTGCTCACTCTATAATAGAAACAGTTAAAACTGCTGCAAATCAGCGAATTAAATGGCAGATCTTTAGAAAATGTTTTATTTGAATCAGTAAAATTCTATTGACAATATTTTATCTACTGGTATTCACTGATTAAATAGTGATTTCTAGTGATTCCTAGCGAATTGCACTAGTCTCTGCAGTAAAACCTCAGCTCATTCCACAGATTCACCAGTAGATACACAAATGAATATTCAGTAAAACCGTTAAAAGAAAAAATAGCCAACATGTTCGGCGACACCTGGCGGTTGCATGAATCACTTAGCCGAGCCCCAGTTACACGCGCGCCGAGCGCACGAACCCTGACCTGGGTCACACAAACATGCACGCGACCCTCGGTCGTAATTCGGGATCGTCCAACCGACTGCAAGTGATGCCTAGGGGGTTGACTGGCTGGTCGGGGGAGAGCAAGGCGGNCGACGCTGATTGATGCACGACCTTCCGTCATTTTGGGTGGCCGGTGCCACCATTTTGCTGGCGCGTGCGGCTGGAATTTGCGATGTGAGCAGATGTTTCACCTGTGCGTAATTAAGTACTCTGTGTCGGGCGATTGCAGCTCTCGGCAGACACTGCCTTGCGAGGTGTTTTCGACTGTACCTTGTGTCTGCTTCACTATTAAAGACTATTCACGTATAAGAGTGAACACTTTTAAAAGCTCTTTCATTTTTAATAACAGTCAATAAATATATTTCATTTCAACCTTAGACGTTAACTTGCGAGTGCAGTGGAATATACATATTATATTTATTACCTACATTGCAATATTTATTTAAAAAGGCGGTTAAATGATAAAAAATGGCTGAAAAAGAAAAGTAACAAGGGACTCAAAAGTGCTCACTTTACCGTGAACAGCCCATACCTAGCTACGCTGCCTGCACGTGCGGCAAACCCAGAATAATTACGTAGACACCAGCGTTATTACTGTGAGATAATGTATAGAATATTTACTGTGCTATCAATAACATCGATTTTCAGGGTAGTTTATACACAATAATATATTGTTACGCGCTGCAGCTTGCATAGGCTGCAAGCTCCCGTTATGCGTGGTCTGGCTCTGTAGAGGTATGGGATGAGCCACCTCGACCTTCCCCTCCCCCAGCCAGACCCACTTGCTGCCTCGTCGGCATCCACCCTGGGCAGCCGAGGGAATGACTGACAGTGGTGATGTAGCTGGCGTCACAGACCCTCCTCTTCTACCCTGATGGAGAAACTGACAGGTGTAGAGGATGCGCAGGAATATTCTGGGAATTAGGACCCTCGGTGCAACGCGGCATTTTGAGAAATTTCTGGACGATGGCCTACGATACTATAAATATTGCAGCGGTCCACCGGCTGTCAGTCTTTGGTGAAGGCCATCTGGCTGAGTGCGGAGGCGAAGTAAAGTGTGGTGAGGGACGGATGACGACGGGAGATTGCGAGACGACGGCGGGCGAGGTGGTCGTGGTGTGAATGGATGAGAGGGCGTGAAACCCTACGAGTGAAGGTTTCTGTGCTTGAGGGTGTTCGGAGAGCTCTAGAACATTGCGGAATAGTGGGATATGGACTAAACTGACGTGAGATTGAATGAACATGTAATACGGATTTTATTGTAAATACTTGAACTGTCAAATTTTGACATATAATCTATAAAAATAATTAAATAGGTTTTGATACACAGTATATTGTGACTGATTTTTAATTATTGAATTAAATTAATTTCCTCGAGGTAATAGTAAATTATATTGATGAATTCATTAATTGTGAACAGAGAGTGATAACAATTTATTGTGAGAATTTGGGTCGAGATAATTTTGTTATGACACCATGTCATGATGTTACGAAACAATTTTTAATTAATCAAATAATATCATTGCTTTAAAAAACTCACATGTTATTAAATTTCAGTTTAAAACCATTTATATGACGTTTTCATATTAATGATTTAATTTTTGGTGGTAACGTTAGGAGGGAGGGGGGAGGGTGAGGTCATATTTCCTGTGAACACCTTCTGCTCACTCTATAATAGAAACAGTTAAAACTGCTGCAAATCAGCGAATTAAATGGCAGATCTTTAGAAAATGTTTTATTTGAATCAGTAAAATTCTATTGACAATATTTTATCTACTGGTATTCACTGATTAAATAGTGATTTCTAGTGATTCCTAGCGAATTGCACTAGTCTCTGCAGTAAAACCTCAGCTCATTCCACAGATTCACCAGTAGATACACAAATGAATATTCAGTAAAACCGTTAAAAGAAAAAATAGCCAACATGTTTGGCGACACCTGGCGGTTGCATGAATCACTTAGCCGAGCCCCAGTTACACGCGCGCCGAGCGCACGAACCCTGACCTGGGTCACACAAACATGCACGCGACCCTCGGTCGTAATTCGGGATCGTCCAACCGACTGCAAGTGATGCCTAGGGGGTTGACTGGCTGGTCGGGGGAGAGCAAGGCGGGGTGGAAACTGGGGTAGGGGGTGTGTTTGGATGCTGATTGCTCCAGGTTGTCTAGCGCCGATGAGTCACGCCGGTATTGCCCCAGGGCCAGGAGAAGTGAGGGAGGGGGAAGGTCGCTACATTTTGCGGAATTAACTTTTTCCCCCTGCACACATTCCCTCCCCCACTCCCCCCTGTTTGATCACCCTTCGTGGTCCGCATTTTTGCCGGGTCCGATAGCTAACCACCCTATCCCCTTCTCGCTGATTAGTGTTGGGTTATTATCGGCGACATTTTTGCCGTGCATCTGCCTGTTCGCACACATTTAGAGATTCCCCGTGCATTCAATTTCCAGTTGCATGTTCACAGCCCGTCTGATCNCATCTGCCTGTTCGCACACATTTAGAGATTCCCCGTGCATTCAATTTCCAGTTGCATGTTCACAGCCCGTCTGATCAATATTTAACGCTCACGGCCAGTGACTATTGTTTAGTTGTATGTAAACTATCCCACTCGTCCACCACCCACCGAATGGGGAGTTAATTTAGGCGATTTCGTCCCCTAATATATTGCTGCGTGCTTGCGGAAGGCGTAACCACAAAAACCTTAACCACAGAGTACGTAAGAATACAGAAGGGAAACAACCGCTTATTCCGCACGAACTCAAACTGTAAACTCCAACAAAATGGCGTCACTAGCAATAAACATGCAAATCAACACCCGTTAACTCACTTGCCAACCCTGACAATAGGGAACGTTTCGCAGCACGCAGTAACCAATACGACACAAGACTCGTGCCAGAGCATCGGGCAGCCAATGTGAGAATGTATATTTATCTTAAATATCTGTATTGCCGCCGTTTTGAAAGAAAGTGTTTGACTCCTTAAAATATACCCGCATTCTCATCGCATGCCATAGTACCAGTTGTTTGCCAAATTTGGTAGGAATCGGTTAAATTTTTTCCCCGAGATACAACATAAAATATTATTACTTAATGTGGCTCTNTTGCCAAATTTGGTAGGAATCGGTTAAATTTTTTCCCCGAGATACAACATAAAATATTATTACTTAATGTGGCTCTATCTTAATAAATGAAGGACAAAATACGCTCCATGTAGACAATTCGATTGTGTAATAGATACTGCCTGAATTTAAAATTAAATTGAATTTGGTTACATGGTGTTGTAGCCTAATTCATAAATATAATGCTGAAGAGTTGTAGTTTGATGGAAAAAAAATGGCTGTGATTGAAATTCGTATTGTTTTCAAATATTGGTCGTCCTTATTCGATGTTTTCATTGAAAAATACATAGGTGGAAAATGAAAAAATTAACACCAACTACAGCGGCGACGTAGAAACACAATATGTGCATGCAATGATTAACAGTGCTGTACTGTGGACAGAGTAGGAACTGCGTACTAGGAATAACACCGCTGAGTCCAATACAACTGTAGCTGACTAGGTGAAAGAGTAGTCTTTTGTTTGAAGCATCGGACCTGTGTGTAGTAACCATTGTAGACATGCCACGGCGCATAGACGACCACACTTCGTGCAATTAGCAGAATTTGAACGAGGTCGTTTGTGGGCCTGAGGGAGGCTGGATGATCCTTCTGAAGAATTGCCCAACGCGTAGGACGTGAATTGTCTGCTGTACATAATTGGTGGCGCCGGTGGTCCAACGTTGGTGCACATGCTCGTCAACCTGGTTCCGGATGGCATCAGGATAAAGATTCCCGCCTGGACCACCGCATCAGACGAGCAGCCATTGCTGATCTCACGGCGACCGCCGCACAGATTAGGGCCACTGCTGCACCCAGGGTGTCAGATAGGACCGTCACCAACCATTTGTTGGATGCTGGGCTACGATCAAGGGCGCCGCTCGCCAGGCTTCCTCTCACACCTCATCACCATACAGCCCGCCTCGGATGGTGTCGCAAAGGACATAACTGGAGGGATGAATGGCGTGGAGTGGCGTTTAGTGACGAGAGCAGATTCTGCCTTGGCGCAAGTGACAGTTATTTACGAGTGCAGTATCGACCAGGAGAAGGCGACAACCAGAGTGTATACGGCAGCGACATACAGGACCAACTTCTGGCATCATGGTCTGGGGAGCAATAGCCTACAATGACCGTACGCCTTTGGTATTTGTTGAGGGAACACTCAACACTGTACGCTACATCCAGAACATCATCCCGCCCATTTTGTTGCCGTTCCTACAACGCCGAGGAGATGCCCTCTTTCAGCAGGACAATGCCTGTGCACACACGTCTCGTGTTACCCAACGCGCTCTCGAAGGCGTGCGTCAACTCCCCTGGCCAGCACGATCACCAGACCTGTCCCCCATTGATCATGTGTGGGACATGATGGAACGGCGTTTGGTGCGGTCTGCAATACCGGCAACAAACCTCCACTAAATGCAACAACAGGTGGAATTAGCGTGAAACACTGTTCCCCAAGATGGCATCCGACATCTTTATGGTTGTCTTTACGCACGACTGCAGGACTGCATTGTCGCTAAAGGAGGCTACACACGATACTAACATTGTTGTTCAAGGAACTCTGCAGCATCTGTCTATAGGTGTACGATCCTGTGATCGTTATCATATACAGTGTACAACATGTGAACTTATTCAATAAAACCTTCGTTCATGTGGGACCATTGTGTCCGCGTGTTAATTTTTCATTTTCTACCAGTGTAGTTCATCTAAGTTGATAAAATATCCGATTGGTGATCACTTATACATAAAATTGTGCTCAGAATAACTTATGTTTTTCAAAACTTAAAGCAACTAAAATGTTTGTCGTTTAATACGTTGGACAACATTAACAGTGGCAAATATCTACTACCTGGGTATTTGTACCAATTTAAGTACTTACTTTCATATATAGTGGTCTTGTTCGCTCGAAGTAGGGTTAGATACACTGTTATATTACTCCCTTAACAACCAAGTGTAGTAAATACTAGGTATTAACAACACAGCTCTACGCCGAGCCACTGCGTTAACTCAGTTCATTGCTCATGGTGTGCCAACTCACTTCCTTGCAAACATGTACCTCACGACTTAGTGGCCGGCACAGTGAGCTAGCGATGTTGACATCGGTATTAGTTATATCCGGTATTTTAAAAGTATCATACGATACGATGTATCAAGGGAAAAAGTGTGCGGCTAGTTCAAAAGTAAAACAAACGTTATTACCATTCTGCAATACTAATTTGCAAATGCAGTTGTTTTATTTATAACAAATCCACCGCTGCACGTTGTCGGCGAATCGTCTGTATTGCATTGCTTAAAATGTAATGGCAAAAAAAAATCAGGTTTTAAATCAGTGTTATTGGCAAGGCTGTAGTACCATAAATTTAAAACTGAATTATTAGACCTGGACGAGGTCTTAACCAGACGAAAAGTAGTTTCAAAACAAGCTAAGTGAACTTACCACATATTACAATAACACACTATGCGTTCAATATATCGACGGGAATCGCTAAGTTTGTAGCGACAGGTGAAGTGCCGAATGCCGATCTGCTGCAGATGCTCGTTGTTGTGCACAGTAAATCGTGAGTGTAATGCCCCGCCATGACGCAATTGAGTTGACACACTTCGTCAACTGAGGCCGTGACTCAATTTAAAGAATANTGTTAATTTTTCATTTTCTACCAGTGTAGTTCATCTAAGTTGATAAAATATCCGATTGGTGATCACTTATACATACAATTGTGCTCAGAATAACTTATGTTTTTCAAAACTTAAAGCAACTAAAATGTTTGTCGTTTAATACGTTGGACAACATTAACAGTGGCAAATATCTACTACCTGGGTATTTGTACCAATTAAAGTACTTACTTTCATATATAGTGGTCTTGTTCGCTCGAAGTAGGGTTAGATACACTGTTATATTACTCCCTTAACAACCAAGTGTAGTAAATACTAGGTATTAACAACACAGCTCTACGCCGAGCCACTGCGTTAACTCAGTTCATTGCTCATGGTGTGCCAACTCACTTCCTTGCAAACATGTACCTCACGACTTAGTGGCCGGCACAGTGAGCTAGCGATGTTGACATCGGTATTAGTTATATCCGGTATTTTAAAAGTATCATACGATACGATGTATCAAGGGAAAAAGTGTGCGGCTAGTTCAAAAGTAAAACAAACGTTATTACCATTCTGCAATACTAATTTGCAAATGCAGTTGTTTTATTTATAACAAATCCACCGCTGCACGTTGTCGGCGAATCGTCTGTATTGCATTGCTTAAAATGTAATGGCAAAAAAAAATCAGGTTTTAAATCAGTGTTATTGGCAAGGCTGTAGTACCATAAATTTAAAACTGAATTATTAGACCTGGACGAGGTCTTAAGCAGACGAAAAGTAGTTTCAAAACAAGCTAAATGAACTTACCACATATTACAATAACACACTATGCGTTCAATATATCGACGGGAATCGCTAAGTTTGTAGCGACAGGTGAAGTGCCGAATGCCGATCTGCTGCAGATGCTCGTTGTTGTGCACAGTATATCGCGAGTGTAATGCCCCGCCATGACGCAATTGAGTTGACACACTTCGTCAACTGAGGCCGTGACTCAATTTAAAGAATANGAGTGTAATGCCCCGCCATGACGCAATTGAGTTGACACACTTCGTCAACTGAGGCCGTGACTCAATTTAAAGAATACACTTTTGAGAGCTCTCTTTCGCACAACTTAGCCAGAGCACAGCTTTGCGCCTTCTCTCTGTGAAATCGACACAACCTCTCTCTCTCAGACATCTGATGACAAAAGGCGAGAAATTGTGCTTAGCTAAAATCGTGTCCATAGTTTAGCTATAGGAAGTAATTTATATATGTTTAAAAAGTTTCACAACCACAAGAAATTATACCACTACCGGATTAACTGTTAGGACATGAAATACAATAATTTTAGATTTGATACATTTCCATCGTGCTATAGTAATTGTATGTGCACACTATGCAAAAGCGACAAAAAAAAGAATGGTAAAACCTACACACTTTATCAGAAATTCTAAGCTATGTATTTATAGACACGTAAAATGTAAGTTATTTCATCGACTAAAAACAGTTACAATGATTCACGTACAGGTTTTGGCGACCGGGTTTTGGTCCGTAAACCTGCTGTAACCTCATTGAAAAGTCGAAACACTCGTGGTCAGAGTGCGAGAGAGCACCAGCGAGAGGACAACTTCGCGCACTCCCAGTGCTCTCTCGCTCTTTCGCGCTCTCTCCGATGAATTGAGACCACCAGAGAGCGTTCTCTGTGACGTCATCATGACGTGTTCGCGAGGGTGAGAGGACGATATAGCGCTCTCTGGGCCAATTGAGACACTGTCTCAGTGAAGCGCGCCTGTGAGCATTTCCGAAAGTCCTGCTTAAGATCTACTTGTATGTGCATTGTGTATTTCCCCACCTTATGTCAAGTTAACATCTACATCGGCCTGATCACTTCATTCGCGCGTCAGTCAAGTGAAACTGTCGAGTTATCAAAAAGAGTAAATATGTGGCAAGTTTTCTTATGTTTACACTTATATGCACTAAAATAAACAGAAAGCGAAATAAATGTTTACCTAACACCNTGTGGCAAGTTTTCTTATGTTTACACTTATATGCACTAAAATAAACAGAAAGCGAAATAAATGTTTACCTAACACTTTTGATTCAACGGTAAGACGTTAAACTTCTTTCCCTCTGCCGTTACCAATTTTACTGGCTGCACGCCAGTCAGTGTGCCCGTTAAAATACATGCAGGTAGAGGTAGTGACATTTTTCAAAGGTTGGTTACAAAAGTGTACAATTAACTGTGAACAGACTACAGTAAACAGCAAGGACGGAGCACACTTTGCAAGCAGTCGCGAGCCGCCAACTCACCAAACGCAACATAACTAGTTGGGTTGAGAGATTTNTGTGGCAAGTTTTCTTATGTTTACACTTATATGCACTAAAATAAACAGAAAGCGAAATAAATGTTTACCTAACACCTTTGATTCAACGGTAAGACATTAAACTTCTTTCCCTCTGCCGTTACCAATTTTACTGGCTGCACGCCAGTCAGTGTGCCCGTTAAAATACATGCAGGTAGAGGTAGTGACATTTTTCAAAGGTTGGTTACAAAAGTGTACAATTAACTGTGAACAGACTACAGTAAACAGCAGAGACGGAGCACACTTTGCAAGCAGTCGCGAGCCGCCAACTCACCAAACGCAACATAACTAGTTGGGTTGAGAGATTTGGGCGGCTGTTAACAACGAGGTCTTGAGAGACGATGAAGTGTGAAATGTGATGAGAACGGAGCAGCGCCGGAATGCGAGAGCGGGGGAAACTGAAGATCCCCGAGAAAACCCCGCCGACCAGCGGCATCGTCCGGCACGATCACCACTTGCGAAAATCCGGGAGTGACCCGGCCGAGGATAGAATCGGGTTCGCCTTGGTGCGAGGCGAGCAGTTTAACCTCTTAACCACCGCGGCCCCTTGAAACATAACGAGTCGCGAATTTACCTGCTCGCAGCGTCGCCTCTGCCGGGGAGATAATTGCCGGGGAAGTCGGCGAGCTGGAAACTGAAGGGGTGACTTAAAATTCCTCTCCGAGCGAAGATAAGAGCGCTGTAATCGCATTAGCGGAGCGATGTTCGGAAAGCAGCCCCCCCTCCTCTTACAAGCCGCTCACGACGACCCTGAGGGCGGGAGGAAGGTTTCCGAGGGACGAAGACGACCGAGCAGGGATTTTGGAGTCTCGTGCCCACCTGCATCCATCATTCAGCGTTTATCAAAGGGATTGAACTCGCCATTTTTGAAATTCTGTGTTTTCCCCTATAGCCCCTGGCAATATCTAGGGACAGGAAAATTTNATTTACCTGCTCGCAGCGTCGCCTCTGCCGGGGAGATAATTGTCGGGGAAGTCGGCGAGCTGGAAACTGAAGGGGTGACTTAAAATTCCTCTCCGAGCGAAGATAAGAGCGCTGTAATCGCATTAGTGGAGCGATGTTCGGAAAGCAGCCTCCCCTCCTCTTACAAGCCGCTCACGACGACCCTGAGGGCGGGAGGAAGGTTTCCGAGGGACGAAGACGACCGAGCAGGGATTTTGGAGGCTCGTGCCCACCTGCATCCATCATTCAGCGTTTATCAAGGGGATTGAACTCGCCATTTTTGAAATTCTGTGTTTTCCCCTATAGCCCCTGGCAATATCTAGGGACAGGAAAATTTTGCGTTTTAAGGGCATTTTACACAAAAAAATATTATTTTATATTTGTACCAAACATTATTCAACTTGCATGCATTGTATGTAATTCCATTTTCATAGAATAAAAATAAAACGCTCTATATTTTATGAATAATTCTATGTAAAATCCTATTTTTTTTAAGTTTTGCTGCAGTAATAATATTAACTAGTTACTAAACTGTAAATATATATATATATATATATTTACAGTTATATATATATATATCGTAAACTAATGCCATCGGCTACCGCTTAACTTATTTTTGAAAAGAAAAAAAAATTAAAAAATTAAACAAAACTTAATGTCTATTATAAAATTAGAAAGTTCCTTATATAAAACATAAAACAGTAATATACATAAAATAAAAATTACCTGAATAGTGAACTTACACGATTTCTCTTTTTATGTATGTTTTTATGTGTATACGTGTATGCATATGCGTACACATACACGCATACACAAAACCACTTACACATATGACATATATTCACATACATATAATTGTAGTATATATAAATATAAACTACAAGATACCATCGATTAGCAAAAATTCTAAAACTGCAATTGAGTTTTAGAATTTCTGTAGGAAAGACATCACAGCAAATAACTCTTTAAACGTGGAAAAATACAAAAAAAAATTAATTAAAATAAAACATTTTATATTTGCTAGCTCTAAAATTTGGTCAGGTACCTAAAATTATACATAAAATAAAATAATAATGCAAAGTTTACTCGCACATGCTCATTCACACACCTACATATATAAACAGTATATTTAATTAATTAAATAATAACATAAGCATCAGAAACATCACTACAGGCGCATGAAGCAGAAAGCAAACAAGTTAGAGGTATTATAAAACAGGAACCTCCACAATAAATATTGTTTATATCAAACCCATATTTCACGTTTATTTAAACATTCATAGCCTGACTAAACTGTTACGGCACAATTTTTAAAATTTAGTGATTGAAATTGTATCTTTGGTAAGCAATTCCAGATTTTGGTTGTGGGGATCGAAAGAGAATTTTTCAAAGTATTGGGCAGTAAGAAATGAGACGAAAGGTATCGAGGACATCCTGTAATAAATAATTTCTTTAACAAGCAGATATTGTGTAATGATCGACGATTTTTTTAATGAAGCCATGAGAGAGTGGTTTGTTATTCGTGATTTCATACTTATGCGTCCCATGATAGCCCACGAATTAACTTGGTATTTTTTTTTTTTCCATTTTTACAACTTTGTTAGTATTTGTTATTACGGCTTCAGCAAAACGGGAAAATTTTGGATTTAAAATCAAAGTATTAAAAAAATATAAAAAGTAAAATTTTTTTTTCGTGAAAATGAGATAACATACAGTGAAAACAAGTTGAACAATATTTGGTGCAAATGAATAATTATTAGTTTTTTGGTAACCTGTATGTTAGAATATAGACGATTCGCGGTACCTTCACACTTTTTGAATCAAACCTTTAAAAAAATCACCCCATGTATGACATGTTTGATAGTTTCGTAAATATGCAATGTATCACAAGCATTTTATACTTGTGTTAACACTGAAGTACCTTATTGTTGGTTACATTAAACGTTTACATTAATTTTTTTTATAAATTATATGTATTTCATTTATTTTTAATATAAATAAAAAGAGAGCGGAAATCGGCGTGTTGGTAATGCCCAGTAGCATATAGTTCTTATGCAAAATATTATTACACTGAGTGCGCACGAATGCGGGGCGTTGTCTATTCGGTGCGATTTTCTATAATTGGTTAAAATTTATTGATATAATGCGGAGGAATATCCTGGAAGTATAACTTTAGCAGGGCTTCAGAATTGTTGGAAGCAACCGTGAATGGACTTAACTACGCATTTTCGAGCCTCAGTTTTCTGTTCATTGACTATTGCCCCTGTGGGTAGCCAGTTTTACCTTTGGGCAGGTGGCACGGGATTCGGTGCTTCTTTCCTTTACGTGTCTGCTTTTGGTCCAGAGTCTACCTGGGCGTGTCTAACACACTGCGATACAATTGCAAACTTATCAGAGTTGTAGATGTGCTTGAAGTCTAACTTATCCTAAAATGAATTCGCGAAATTTTCTAGTTCGTAAGTATGAGTTGTTCGCTGTTGTTCAGGGGCGTATTTAAAAGGACTTCGTAGTAAAAAATTGACAGTAACATTTGTGTTTGCGTATCTCAGGAAATTAACGTTCTATAAATACAAGTTTTTTTCCAGAAAATATTTAAAACAATATTATCGACAGCCAAAACTTTATATTTTTTTCCTACTATACAGTATATTTAAACAGAAATAAAAAAAAAAGGCATTTTCAGGGTATTTTGTTTGCAGTCTCATTGAAATAAAAGAAGAGAAATATCCAAAGTAACCATTATGGGCCCTCTTCATCAAATTAATCATTATTAAAATTTTTTTTTATGAAACACTGTTCAACTTTTACAGATAACTTACCAGTAGTCTTCCGTCAGAAAAAAAATTAAACCGCATTGTGACATGTCAAAATCACAATTTGAGTATTTTCGGCGTATACAAATAAAGCAAACAGAAATTAGCAGAAAATTTAGCAAGAGCGACCGAATGGTCATGTCTTAATTTATTTTAAGACAGACTCAGCAAAATTTATTTTACAAAAATCACATACTGCTGCAAATTAAAACAGGCAAAAATTTCCTTATTTTAAGCATATTCTAAAAAATGAGTAAATGTTTCATGGCACGATTTTAATGATTTATTGAAATAACTTATGGTATCTTATTTCAGTGCAAATTATCTCATTTCTGTGAGTTAGTGTTTATTATTCGTACGTCCCAAAACACTAAAATTGTGTTTTTAACATGTCAATTAGCGAAGAAAGAAGTGGTCTTAATAATGTGTAGACTACAAGTTGAATAGTATTTTGTACAAATATAAAATAATGAATTCTTTGGTGACTAGCACCCTTAAGGTGTGGGGGCCTGCCAGCCTCTCTCATTGAAATTTGGCGAATTAAAAATTTAAACGGAGGCAAAACTAAAAAAAAACAAAGGAAGGTTTAGAATCTTACCTCAAATGGTAAAAAGTCTGCAGCGCTAGATGTTGCAATGCATGGAAAAAATGTTTCCATTTATATAGACCTTAAGTGAAAATAGCTTATCGAAAACTGTCCAGTCGGAGAACTGACAAACGCAGGGAGCGTTAAGGGAATTGGCCACTGAAAAATGTGAATTTTTATATTTGTCCCGCATACTGTTCAAATTTTAGGCTAATTCTAATCTTTCCTAGAAAAAAATTCGAGCACAGAGTTTTCGCATATCATTATTTACTGTTTTAAAATTGTAAAAAATAACGAAAACCATTATACGTACAGAAATGAAGTAATTCACACTGAAAGATGATGCCATGAGCTATTTCATGATGGCTATAAAATTACACCAGAGAATAACGTTTTCGCATTTAAAAAACAGTTCTGAAAACAAATAAATTTATATATATTTTTTATTTTTGGTTGTCTCTAAATTTTTAGAAAATAACTTTTGCTAAACATACCTAAAATTAACACAAAATCTTTCAGTTGTCTTTTAAAATTTTCTGAATATAGTTTGACTAATTTTATTTGTACATTAAAAATCCGCAAAATTTTGAATTTGAAATGTCATTTTGCAAAAAAACCATTGTACCAAAAAGAATTTTATCCGACGGAAAGGTATTTACAGACAATATCTACAAGTTGAACAAGATATGGTACATATATGAAATAACACGTTTTTCCGTGACCAACGCCCGCCCTTAAAAAACTAATTAGAAACATGTGCAGGAGACATCTATCTACTGAATTGCCAGCCTTTATTGTAAAAAGTATTGATTTAAAGAAATATGCTAGATTTTAAAAATATGGTTAGCAAATGAATTTTCATAACGTCCTACTAAGTCATGATGCGATAGTAAAGTTGTTGTGTTCGTGATTGCTGTAAAATAACTTGGAAAACTATTTAATGCCTCAGTAAATCACGTAATTCGATAAATAAAAAACGCAATTAGTTTTAATGTTAGCATGTATTTAACATTAGTATTTTTTAATACTTGTAATGAGACGTTTAAATTAGTTTACATTTCCTTTAATTTCTTAAAAGTAGGATAGAGAGTATTTGTATCATATTTACGATCGTACGATCGTACGATTGCACATGACCGACGCGGCAAATACAGTGAGAAAGTCCACAGAAGTGTTAATTTTACATACGAAGGGAGAATACAAAATTCGCAGAGGTCCTAAGCGGAGTTTTGAAAAGAGCTCAATTAATAGCGAACAGCCTTTGGTATTTACTTTATTTACTCACCGACAGGACACAGAGCATTACTCAATAATATTATATGAATGTTATATTTTTATTGCTTCGGAAATGGTCACCTGTTTAGTCGTTCGCACAGAATAACCACTTATTTCCTAGGCAGCGGTGTACAGTATGTGTACATATGCGTGTGAAAACGAACCATTTATTCACCAACTTTTCTATTATAATACGTAAGTTAATGTGAGGTTAAACAATTAATGTGTTAAACAGTTAATGTGAGATTAAACAATAAAAATACGTATTCACCATCCTGGATTCGTTTTGAGGGTCCTGTTAGGTTTGGGGAACTCTGTCGAAAATGATCGATACAAATTTGCCTGCGCAATAATTATGGCTGTTTTTTTTAGCGCATGCGTAGATGCGCCTGTAACTCGCGAAATCATTCAATATTGGTTGCACTCCAAAACTTTTCCCCATGATTGGACGATTACAATTGCTATGCTTCTTGGCTGTCCGTCCGCAAATCGCGAACGTCCAAGTAACTCAGCAATTTAATAACGGTTGGCCCAGTCATGTGAGAAATGATCTCCTCGCAAAGGGACGCAGCCAATAACGTAAGTAAAGCTAAATGCGTGCACGCGGGATACTGAAGTTCAGCTTATGCGTAAATCTTTCTGTGTGAAACAGGTAGTCCTACGCACGCGCAGTTACCCACGACCTTGGGTGGTTCAAGTCGGGAAATAACCAAGATTGCGGAAAAGAGGAACAGTTAAAGAAGTTTACGGAAGCTGTTATCATGGATATCCGATTTTCGCGAAAAGTGTCCCTGCCATATTGTATTTCAATACACTTCGTCCACTTTAGAGAGTGGATGGTTTTAGATTGCTACGAGTCTTCGGTGCCTACCCGCTGATCAAAGTTGCTCAGTCCCGGAGTAACTTAATTCTGATTGGTCCAGTAAATCACAGGAAGTATTTTTTTTTTGCCGTATTCAGACACTGTGACCGAACTGGTCAGTGAACTTAGTCACTGACAACGTTTAACTGTGCTTCAACTTGGAATCGATGAAGTGTAAGAAAGCTACAGTGATTTCTCTCTGTGAGTTGCGACGGAGGAAAATGAGTTTAAGATGAGTGTAAGTGCTAGCTCTCCACAACAGACGGGAAGAATACGATACTAGAAAAATATCAGCGCAGAGAATTTAATGATTCTCATATCCCCTTGGCACTTGAAGTGATGCTTGGGTAAAAGCGTCATAACTTATACACAAGAAGGACGTCTTACCGTAAGAACAGGTAGAAAATCGTATACGGAAGAAGGAACTAAAAACTTTGAGAGAAAGGCAGGAAAAAAAAGAAGAAAAAATTGTTTACGTACCGTGCACCGCTATAAGGCCGATTCGCACTGAAGATAAACATTTTGCCCGTCATTTTGACTTTGTGTTAACTCTACGTCAATTTTTTTTTCCTTTTTTTATAAAATATTAGATGTGTTCATACTGAAGTTAAGAAAGACGTTAAGAAAGTGTGACGAATCGTAAATCAGCGCTACCGAATGCTGCGTCTGGAATCGGCAAAAGCTACTTGTATATTTGCAAGTAATGGCAGATAAGAGGATTTATAATATTTAAAACCTTTGCATTTGTGCGCCAATAATCCCATCTCTCACCTCAATTGACACCAAATTGTACGCATAGATATTTCTTTGAATATTATAGTTTTTAAAATCGCTAATTTGTTTATCATACAAATTAAAAATGAAATCAAAACTTCGTTTGTTGCAATCCTGGCGTGAAGCTGTTCACGGTAAAATAAGCATTTTTTACGGAATTGCTTAAATGTTTTTTTTCAGCTTATTTGTATCCTCTTACCCAACTGTTAGTCTAAACATTTCCATGTGACCAGTGGCGTGTGGTGAAGTGTTGCAAGGTCAGCTGGGGGCTTGCTTAATGCTGTACACACTCGGCGCACGTGTCAGGGACCAGTAACCAGAGAGGTGCTGGGAGAACTGAATGTATTGCGGCNCGGCGCACGTGTCAGGGACCAGTAACCAGAGAGGTGCTGGGAGAACTGAATGTATTGCGGCCACTCACGAGAGAGTGGCGAGGCACCCATTCATTATACACGTGCTGTAACGTCAACTGCACTGTTGCGTTTAAGTGGTCGATGTGTAAACTAGCAAACGATTACGTATAACACAGAGAAAAACACAGCTTACCTTGCAACAGTTCACCACACGCCGCTGA
The DNA here is from genome assembly GCA_002778355.1 of Clitarchus hookeri. Taxonomy (NCBI): domain Eukaryota; kingdom Metazoa; phylum Arthropoda; class Insecta; order Phasmatodea; family Phasmatidae; genus Clitarchus; species Clitarchus hookeri. The sequence goes on from NQII01008725.1 coordinate 44,993, forward strand.
ACGTGACTAATAAACACAGTGCATAGCGTACATTTTAGAGTTATCAAATGTTAATGCGTGAGGACACAAATTAATCTAATTTTTTTTGTTATCATGCCTTCAGGAAGGGCCTTACAATGTGTCGAGTGAATAGCCTATTACATATAACACAATGCACTCTCACACCTACTCTGTGATACAGCCCAGTTGAAAGTAAGTAGGAACAAAAAGTACAGAAAAAAAATCCTTGCCTTGAATCTGATTACCACTATTTTACCTTAGAGTTATGTTGAGGTTGGGTAAAAGTCTAGCACGAAATATTTTACCTCGCGTTGCTGTTAATTCAAAGTGAATATACACACTGCTGGGCAGTCAATACCTGAACATAACTACAAAGCAAATTAAACTTCAAAGTGAATCAGCCTTTTGTCACAGGAGTGCAGTTGCGTGCGGGGAAAATTGACCGCGTGCCTTCATTAGGGACTGTAAAACTATCAGATTGGGCTCCGAACCACGAGCTCATAAATTACTCCAGAGTTACTGCGGGTGTAGCTTGCAGCCATGGGAGAAAGACGATATTACATGTTAGGCGATACCTGCTACAGTACACGCTCTATTATAAGATTTTTTTTAAAGTCTTGGTACGAGATACTATACACAAGTCTTATATGCGAACCGGGATGGGAAATGGTTATAACTCTTCAGTCTTCGCATTTATAAGCGGAAGGCACAGTAAGTGGACGAGCTATTGAGCAGTCTGTAAACAGTAAATATGAAACCAACTCGTCGATATCTGGCTTCCCATAACAAAAACTATGCATTATTTTTTTTTTATATAATTTTGCTTAATTATAAAGAAACATATAATTTGGAAGTTGGAAGAGTTGAATAATTCTCATTTGCGAAATAAAATTAAATGGTTTTAAGTTGGTTTGTATACTGGTGAAAATGCCCCACGTTGGACGCCACTGAAATGTTTACACGAGTTGTATATTGCCCCACGTTGATGGTTTCACTGAAATTAATATTAATGTTGTGTTGTGTTTGTGGTATGGGTTGTTACTAGGAAGTAGTTGTTAACGAATCAAGTTGGAGTGGAAATAATAATATAACCACTTGTTGTAGAATGACCACATTATCGAGAGATAAGTAATAATCAGCAATATAATTAAAATAAGAAATATACCACTACTGAGAAAACTACCAAACAATAAAGCAGATAAATTATTTATAAGAGTTTAATGATTACGATTAAATTTTCGTGAAGAAACATAAGCAATCAATGTTTAGATAAAACAATACATGCATATCAAATTAAAACGCTTAACTCAGAATACAATTATAATCAGAGTTGAAATTGTACAGCTTAAGATAGTCTTTTCACACTAGGGAAAATATTATTCAATGTCCTATAGCAAAAATGTATATATATATCACTTATTTCTACTCCATTAATCAGTAAATACATTTTCTTGACTTGGATTCTCAGATTTATAAAATATTTAGGCAGATGCATTAGATCTCTACTTCTGAAGGAAGTGTGGGCAAATTTTATAAGAAAAGATTTAGAGGAATGGTTATGCAGAAATTTTGAATACTATATTAGAGAAATTATAGTACATCGGGCTACTGCCATTTGCCATTTAATTCAGTCTTTACTTATCTGTAGCTGTAGTTCTTCTGGAGCAAGAAGTTGTCGTAGTTCATGATAACAATGTAATTGCTATCAGACAGGACATGCATTCACTCAGAGAGCCCTTTATCTGCAAATTGACTATCTGGACGTCCTTCTTTTACGCCACTCGCACACTGGCGGCATACAATAATATCCTGATTATGTCTTGATTATAGGATCCACCATAAATAACAATTTTTCAATTTAAATTCGACGAGCTTCAGGATCCAATATGCCGACTTAAAAGTTCCAAGAACAGAGATAATTTTTCAACACAATCCTGTTTGAATTTGCCATAACACAATAGGCGAAGAACTACCAAATATTCCCTTGCTAAAATATTACATAGTGTACTATACTGCGAACTATTGACTAATGTACACGTTTAAATAGATTACTTTTAGCAATCTGTTTTAACACTGCTATCTTTAAAAGCTGCATTAAAACATTAAATCAATTTAACAATTCTGAAAATATTTCATTCTGTGGTCGTACTGAACTCTAAAACTGCAATTAAGGATGCAAAATTTTAAATTAATAAACATTTGCAAAACATTACAAGCACATAGAGAAATTAAATAACAAATAATTATACCAATAGAACTATCATGCACATATTAAACATAAACAAAACATTTTCAGTGGAAATAAAATAAAAAAACAATATGCGGGCATAAATACCACATTATCATACGTTACAGTAAATGCATAAAAATTTTTCATTGAAGATAGCAGCATTCATATGATACAAGTGAACCACTCCGACACCCCGCAGTTGAAGTCGGTAACGAAAAACAACTCTAAAACCTACCGGATGTATTGTAATGTAACGTAACGATACACGTGTAACAGTACACAACACTATACAATGCGTGAGGTGTTGTAACTATAGAATGCAAAATAATGACAGACAGAGATGAAGTGGATCTGCACACCTCTTTGTGCATGAGGGTGATGTTGCGACAGCTGTAGTACGTGTAACGAATTTTCAGAGTATAGTGCCAACCCTAGCTGCGCACACGATCATCCAAACTTAGTACTAGATTGGTGTGCGTATTGAAAATCAGAATTATTGCCCCTTTAACTCCTTGGTAACTGAAAAACAGAGTGAACACTGTAAATAAATTCCATTGTAGCGACGCTTGAAGTCAGTCTGACGAGTTACTTCTGCCCGACACCGTTTGGACTGTAAATGTGAATACCCACACACTTGGTCTTACTAATCTGACGTAACGTGTACCCATTGTACATTCAGCAACACAGCAGTCTGTGTATGTGTTTGTCCTGTCCACAAATTATTTTGCTACCAAACAGGAACACCAGGAGAAAAACTCGCTACTACTACGAAATGACAACAATGGGCGAATGTGTTTTGAAAAATATCTCGAGGTTTAACTGTGCTCAGAATAACTAGACATTTCCCAGAAAAACAAAATAGCTCAACCAGATGGCATTACAAATTAGCAGATAATCTGTGGCTTAAAATATATTAACCATATCATTTAAATAATATTCTGCTTGGGGTAGTGGCCTTTGAAACACTAGTGCCCTCGTGATGGTTTTAAAAATAAGTGCTGGAAAAGTTTAAAAATCACGCCAAAAATCTTTAGTTTCTTACAAAAATATATATTTTAAACAAGGCTTTTGCAATATTTCGCGGCAGAGCAAGGATTCAGTTCAGGTTTATTATAGTAAATGTCGGAAAAAGTCGTATATGTAAGAAAACAAACATGACGGCGTGAGAAATGTTCTAGAAGGTCGTATTAACGGTGTTGATGTGAAAAACTTTATTTGGAATTTCATAGCTGAAATTAGTAGTAAAAACGTGTAATTTTAATATATAGAAGTTACTGATGATTAAGTACGCCAACGGGGCATCTCTCCGGATGCGCAGCAGCCCTGGGTATGTATGCTTACGGTGCTAACATACAGTTCAATGTCGCCATAACAGACGTCTCACGAGTTCTAGCTAACCTCTCTGAAAGTACGCGGAGGAGGCTATAAACCCCTACTTATTGCTTAAAAAAAACCTCGCGTCTTTGTCTCTATTAGACGGCCTGCAGTTTCAGGTTTGCGAACTTAGACTTCCCTTTGAAAAATCTAAATTTAAAACCTCGTGCACAGCCCACCCGGGCTGGCTGCCTGACGTCACGTAACAAGACGTCCGTATACCTTCTCCCAAAAATTCTAGAACGTTCTTTAAAAGTTGACCAATCACGAGGGTTACAATTCAAATTCATATTTAATGACACTTAAAACTATCCCCATGCCCTACAAAGTATCCTACTTAATCAAGATTTTAATATTGTACAAGTGTCAATAAGTAGAAATGGAAACCACGATGACAGCAGTGATAACTTCATACTTAATTTCGTTAAATAAAATCCACCCAATTTTGATTGCATCTACTGTACAGAGTATGCGCAGTATGGTAAGAATAGTGGCATCACTGCTTCGAAAAGGAAGAAAATTATTGTTATCGTATTGTCTTTTATAACCATAAACATTCCTGATGGCCTCAGTGTATAAAACTAGTAATACAAAATCACTTTCGTTTTCCTGAAAGTCTGGCCGTTTGTTAATTGTCAAGATCTTTGGCCATTTTGCCGTGTATTTTCCTGCAGCATAGCAGCCAACGTCACACATGGTTTCTGCATAAATACATATAATATATAAATTACAATCGTGTGCGTACGTTGTGAAAACTTAAATAAAATTACTATGGGACAGGGAAGTTCTATGGTAATCAACCGAAGTTATACATTATAATTGGGAGGGCTACAATATAACTAAATCAAAATTACAAAATTGGTAAGATATTGGTGAGGGAGGTTCAGTTTGTGTTGATGAGCCACTCAAATACAATCTACGACTGACATGAACATATCTCTGCCGTAGGCTGAATGTTGTGTCGGGAAGCGACGAGCGGCAAGCCAAGCTGCATCTTGAGGGTGGTTCTTCTCGGCGTGGGTCCGCAGGCTGACTCCGGACGAAGTGTCGCCAAGTGTTATATAATTTCTGGTGGCGCAATTGCCCTGAACACTGTGCCGCCGGGAAGGGACGTCCGCTAGCGCTCCTGTGCTATGTTTTACGAACTATCTGGAACGTGTTTTATATTCACCCCCTGGCCCAGATACCGACGCGTCGCTGTAGTTTACTTGGCTTATGCCCGTTGACTGGTGGTTGTGGTTTCGCAGTGTAGTTCTGCAATCGAAGTTACGTCACGTCCGCAGTACTTCAAAAAGTAGGAATTCAAGTGGGGAATGATGAGTAGTGTACACTTCACAGTTGAGGATTATTATTTACGGCCGCGGTAATGTAACCTTCCGCTGCTTGCTAAAATTTACGTTACCATGGATTGAGTAAGTCGAATACACACGTAGATGGAATTACGAAGTAAACTGTTCGAAAGAGAAACATGACGAAGTTTTGTTTATTTTCCCAGTTATGAGTGTTCAGAGATAAATTAATACTTTTGTAAGCTCTGCTGGGTCTAATTTTCTGACAATTTTGTATCCTTCCACCACATATAAAATTAAGATTGCTATTTACTCTGTCTATTTATGGGTAGATATGTCTGATGTACTCATTTGTAAACTCGTGTATGTCAAAAAGTTTAATTAGTTGAAATTTATTCATGGTCAGCAAATTAAAAAAAAAATCAAAATTTGAATACGATGTTAATACGTGGAACTACTATCTCTACGTCACTGCCAACTTTACTGGGCGCGTGTTGATGTTCGTGTGTGTGCAATATATGCAACTCAGAGCTGGACTTCTTTTAAATGTTTACTTATTATAGTCTAAACTGTGGTACATATAAATTTAAAAGTATACAAACTAACGACATTTCAATGGTCATAAATGTGAACGTTACATGCTAATAATATTTAAGATTTAGAAATTATTCTCGTAAACTGTTACAAACATTTCTGTTACCAGGCAATGTTTACATTAAAATATAAGTGAAAAGGGGTAGAAAGTTATTTCAACATTCAAAGTTTGATTTGGAGTGGTCTTATAACCGTTGTTCAGATAATAAATAATAACACCCACAAAAACAAATGTTCTAACGGCATCAAGTTGCGATAAAAATGAACACGAAAAAGTACTTCTCACGACTGGTAAATACAATAACCGTTATTCTCGAACAGGTGACGAACGAGAAAGCCTCGTCACCGTGAAGACTCGGGAGTGTGTCAGCGTGCTCCTATCAGCTGATCCACCCCCAGATCACTATGGTCCGTTGCGTTATGTTACCCGGTTGCACGTATCCAATAATTTAGGGACACGAATAGCGCCATTCAGTAATTGACGATTTCAGTTTAATTTTGTACGCAGGCTGGAACTAAGTCAAATCGGAACGGGTGCAATTCACGATTTCCTGCCACCTCGCTTTGAACATGAAGTCAGTACCTGAATTAGTAAATAAGGAATTGTCACGATTATACATTTTCAGCAACATCTTTTCACATGCAAAAATGTTACTATCATTAAGTATAGAGTGGTATGACATAAGCTGCTATGTCCACCGTTCATACTTTTCAAGACAGCAGATGTAAGGTTTGATGAGCAATAATAAATTAGGACGAAGTTGTTTAAATGTACTTTATTTTGTATACAGTATGTGATGTCCATAATTAAAATTTGCTACACTTATTACAGAATTATATATCATGTTACACCATTCCATAGAATTTTACGAAACACCGTATCAAGTTTGGACCAGTGTAATTAATCACAAATCACTCAAAATGGACAGACAAGCTTTTTGATATAACCTATAATTAACCATGGGCGTTTCATCTAGTTGAAAACTGCAAAAAGGAAAAAAAATAGCATATTAGATTATGGCACAATACACTAGAAGTTATCCCGGAACTGATGCGGTTACAGACACTTTCGTTGTACACTTTTCAGTCAAATATCAGTAAAATAAATTCGGTCAGTTTTCGATGACCATTCCCTGGATTCGTTGAAACTCATTTCACGAAATTAAAGGTTTGCGTTAAGGTAAAAGGAACTTTCTGCAAAAGTGTTCTCAGAAGCACTGGGTTTGTAAATTATATCTACGGAAATCATGAGTTACGCCTGGAAATAAGCATTCCCAACACACGAGCGTGGTACTTATGACCCGATACACACAGGCCAAACTTACACACTTAATTCTGTACAAATCGTTTTTTAAGTACTGTATTTTGTTTCAATTTTTTTTTATAAATACATAAAATGTTTACGAGGAAAACTGATTTAAATACAGATTGATAAAAAAAATTAAAATGTGTTATTGTGCCTACGGTAGCAGTAACGGTTTAACACGTTTTAGTACAGAATGTATTAGAGAAATTTGGCTAGTTTAACAGGCCTTAAATAACACGGCCAACAAGTTACTCGTGTCAACAGAAGCATGTTCGTAGTTATAGGTCTCTGTGACCATGCAGTACGTTTATCTTGCATAGTACCCCAATAAAGTTAAAAAATAAATAAAGACAAGCAGAAAAAGTTTAAATCAGGTATGATTTTCCGCTTGGGAGTGCAACAGAATTCATCTTTTAACTAATCATGTTGATAATTTTTAAGTTTCAGACTTGATCACAGTTATCTTCATAAACGTTTTCGGGTGTAAGTGTTTAAGTAGCCATGCCCATGTCAAGTCAAGTTAGGCCTACTCAGTTTTTCAACTTGCTTCCTCTAACTTTTTGTTTGTTATGTACCTATAATCACCACGCTTTTAAATGCATAAGTCTAATGATGAGTTGGGAGAGAGCTCACAAAGTTAACTACNACCACGCTTTTAAATGCATAAGTCTAATGATGAGTTGGGAGAGAGCTCACAAAGTTAACTACTTAAAAAATCGCACAAATATCCTGCCTTAATTGGGATTCGTTTCATCCTGCATTGACAGATAAAATGTGTTGATGTCTTGCATTATAAAGAATATTTATAATAAATTATTACTTTTAGATTTTTATTGACATCATAAATAGCAATTTCTAGTTCTACTATCAGTATTGCCGAATCGCTGTTGTACCTAGAGACTGCTACGACAGTGATTCGGCCTTATTGTGTGGTACAAAAGTAGGGACAAAAATCTCTTAACTGTTTACAGAGTGTAACCAAAGTCAGGCCTCATTGATTCGGCTTGATTATCATTCATTGAGACTACCTCTTTATGAAATCTGGCAAAGTTAACGATCCAAAAAAGAACTTAATGGAGCTTGGCGTGTCTGCTTTAAGAAGAAAGATTCTGTAGATTTGCATCAGTTGCGTAAGTGGACGTGAAGAGAAAATTCAGTGAAGAAAGGATTCGAGTGAGGAATTTTCATTCCTCGTAAGAAATTATTGTCATGAGTGAGTAACCAAAAATGACAGCGTATACATAAGAAGGTAAGCGGTTGTTTTGGTTTAATGTTATCGTAGCATTAGTTTCGATTTACGTAAAAAAAAAATATAAAAAAAAATGAAGTTAATAACAATGAAAATTTTTACTACGTATTTGTCACATTTTGAAAACAAAAATGTATTACTGAATTTACACGATTTTTTATGGACAAACTAAATCAGACAAGTTGTGTGCGCTAGATTTCAACTCACAATTCGGCAGCTTTCAGTTGGAGACGTGATTCCGCTTTCCGGATATTCCACCCTCGCAGCACGTAGCTGTGCGCAGGGATCAATGATTTTGATTTTCAGCCTTTGCTGGCGTGTGTTCCATTTCCTCTCACTGTGTGCGACTGGCCTGTGCGACGGAGAGCGGCTGTCCGCACTTCCGCAGCGAGCAGCCGGTAACGAGTGCTGCTTTCTAACCCCTGATGTCCGCCACCAGTTGACTATTGTGAATAACTGGTGGCCTACCTGTCAGGCGTACCTGGGCTAGTACTCACGTCCCGTACAATTGTACCAATAACAATACCACTACAAATAATAGTAGCAACAACAATACCACTCCCAGTAATGTACCAATAACAATACCACTACCAAAAATAATAATAACAATGCCACACGAACAATAGTTCCGATACCAATAACATTACCACTAATCGTACCAATATCAGTGCTACTGCCAAAAAATTGAACCAATAACAATGCAATTCCCAATAACAATACCACTAAAAATAATAGTGCCAACAACAAATCTGTCATCAACAATAGTACAAATAAAAAAAACACTACCAATAATTATATGAATATCAATACCACTAGGAATATATGCACCAATAACAAAACATCTTTGAATAGTTGGATTAACAACAATATAACTACCAATTATAGTGCTTACAATCATACCACAAAAATGTGAATATCAGTAATAGTACAATCAAAATAATAGTTCCAATAAACAGTAACACTGCCAATAACAGTGCCAAATAAGAATACCACTACTAATGATAACATAAATTAACAATACCACTGCTGACAATACAACTATCGTTAATAATGCTAATAAAAATACACCTACTGATAATACAAATAACAATACCACCACTAATAATATCAAAAATAATACCACTTCTAACAATATCAATAATAGTACTAAAATAAATAACAGGTAATACTAATAGCATTATTAATCTGTAGACGTACATTTGTCTAAGTGGTTTAGACTTTAGCTTCCCATCACCAGGGTCTCAGATCCATATATAAAGCGGAAATCTTTCATACAGGTATTCTCGTTTGACGAGTGTTGCGGACAGTGACATGGTGTGAGGGTTTTCTCGGAGTACTTCCATTTCCTCGACCTCAAAATACTGCTGCTGGTCCATCCACATCTCCTCTCCCCAGTTCACCTCTGTGGGAGCCGTGTGCTCTAGCCGCGGCCCCTACCTTCCAAGTGCACGGCGGGCACTGTGATATCCATCAATTGCCTCCACCACCTCCACGTTCAAGCACTGACTTCAATGACATAAAGCGTGCAGCCACTGTCCGTATTGTCTCTGGACGTCCTGTAATATATATGTGTGTATATATATATATATATATCTAACACGGCAAACTCTCACAACTGCGATCCCGGATAGAACCCGGATCCGTTAGAGTCAGAAATGATTTGCACGTGCTGTAAGCGCGTAAAACTCAACAAGTGCTCAAAACAGGTATTTTTTGATTACTCTTGAATATACCAGAGATTCATTCCGCCACTTCGTTGATGTAGGGATCTCCACATATCGGATGGTTACCCGATACAGTTACGTTTTTATTTACACAAGTGTGCTGCCAACCCCTCACTATTCATGGATGGTAGTTGATGTTGAGTCCATAATTTTGTGCTTGAACTTCGTCGTTTCATAATGCCGTATATAGAAACTCACACGTAGACATTTATCGTTCATTCTGGCTTTGTTACTAGCAAAAAAAAAAACCTCTGCTTCAACTACACTTTCAAGGGCAGTTTTCACCCCTTCGGAAATTACTTAGGCTATATGTCGTGTATAAGTTTTAGACCTATTTTTATTATGAAGAATCAGCTGCCGCGGTTTGTAAGTAGAGTTCACTTCCACCCTGTATGTAGCCTTCTGGAGTATGGTGAAATTTTAGTCTACGGGAAACTACCAAGTTACAAAAGTTCAGATTAACATGTTTAAGAGCAGTAATACCTTATTACTAAATACATTTAAAAAATATGTCTTAATTTCTACAGTAAGTGAATTGAGAAGATAACCGTGAAGTAAATAACACTTGTGTAGGTGTGACTGACTTTAACTTAACAGGCTGGGTCACTAACTCAGTGTCATTTGCAAATGAGTACGCGGAGATTCGTAAAATCGGCCAGCTATAAGTGCCATTCACTCCACCTCCATGCACCGCAGAATAGCAATCTCCACATACCTAAATAGTGTCCGTTACAAAATTTGTTGTGGTAATTCACCCTTTAAAATTACCTTGTGGTGAATTAAAAATTATTTTGTAGTGATCTTTTAACTTTTCCTTAATGGCTACAAAAAATAGTTTATTACTTAACCTATCAAAATAATTTCGTTGTCCCTAAAATAGTTTTATGTTATCCAAAACATTACGTAAGGGAGAACTTATAAATTCTTAATTTCATGAGTTACGTAAACCTTTGGTTTGGACGTATCGCTTTATTTCCTGTAGATTAAACTTCTCTCGGCTACACACTTTCTTGCAGAGTACGGCCGGTGATTCCAAACAGTTTTATAAAAACATTTTCCGTATCATGTTATGATATTCCTTCTTTCTGAAACCACACGAATGTCTAAATCTTCTAGATACCATTCACAATTTTCATTTCTATGTTTCAACAACTGAGTAGCAATGCGAAAACTTCACTTATCTGCATTGGTTTCTCTTAGTACTAGTTACCAGAGTAATTAATTATAGTCGTTATATTGTAGAGAGTTGAAATGTTTACGATCTCTTCCAAGGGTTTTTTTTTCAGATATTTACAAGAAAATATTAATGTAAGCAGTTAACGAAACAAATTTGACTCTTTGCTTTCCTTCTTAATAAATAATGCACTAAAATTTGAAGACCTACGCCATTCTAGTTGTTATGTGATTAAATCGATTTCTTATAAAACAACACACACTACCTATAAATTAGTAGAATATAGGAGGTACTGAACCCACGACCCTTTGGCCATAATGGAAATATGTAGATTACATTTATTTATAGACAAAAACGATCAAATTAATGTTATTATGGCTCCAGACAATAGTATACTTTCTGCACATTTACGTATGCTATTTGATTGATTATAATTCCTTGTTTATACTTTCGGTACTATATCCTATTCGGGACTGTACGTTCAAACTTTGTCACTTAGTTACGGCAATGCAGTTCTTACTCAGCACTTGATACAAAGAAGTGAAATTAAAGCACTCTCTCACTCGTATCACGAATTTCGTCAGAAGCACGGAAGCATGTAGCACTTCGAGTTTATGGCGATGATTCGTTTTCCTTGTGAACTAGCATTCGTCTGCCCGATGAGTTGGGGAGGGGGGAGGTCGACCGCGCGCCAAATGAAAACGTGGTTTACAGTTGGGGTGATGGTGGGTGGGTGGTCGTAATTAAAGAAAAGTGTCAGTTGGCCAGACCGTAACCTCAAGCCCTGTTTACACCGGAGCGAAAAGAAGCGAACGCCTGCGAACGAGCTGAGCGAACCATTCGCACATGTTTGCTACGCCATTCGCTCCTTTTTGATTCTGAGCTGTTCTCCCAGTGTAAACGAGGTGCGAATACGGAACATGAGAGAACATGTTTGATCGGCGACGCTACTAAAGACCGACAACTAATGAATCATCGGCGAATGCGAACCAAAACCTGAACGAGTATGGACGAAGGGCGTTTGTTCACTCTCGCTCACCGTTTACACATGTGAAGCCCCGTTTACACCGGGGCGAACACTTGCGAATGGGCATCAACGAAGCGAGAATTTTCACCCTTCATCCATGTTAGTTCCGTTTCGATTCACATTCGCTGATGACCCGTTCGTTGTCGGTCTTTCATCACATCATCGAGGTTCATGCATGTTCGCTCTCATGTTTGTTGTTAGCGCCTCATTTACACCAGGGCGAACAGCTCCGAATCGATCAGGAGCGAATGTTAGTGAACATGTGCGAATGATTCGTTGACGTTCGTTCGCACATGTTTGCTTCTGTTCGCTCCGGTGTAAACGGGGCTTGAGGAGGTGGCTCGCCGATGCAGCGCGGGGGGTATAATATCTGCCACCTCACCCCTGGTGGTTTCTCTTGTCCTTATTCAGCCCCCGCCATGTTTCCTCATTCCAAACTTTCTCCCCGGAGTGCACCTGCCAAGGCCTAATGGAAGGGCACCATTACGCGCCGGCGTTGCCTCTTAGGGTATGGGGTGAGGGAGAAGGAAGACAGCGTCCAAGTTTACAAGCGCGTCATGCAGCAGCGCAACTTCCGCCGGAACCGTACGTAGTCTGCGCTTCCTTCCGCGACGCGCAGGAAATGATCATCCCCCGCAGTCTAAGAACCCGTGGCACTTCTTCTGAGCTGGAAAATTAATCGCGCGCTATGAAGTTCTCTTCCAGGAACGAAGCTGTAGATTTTTTACAATAATTTAAATTCTTCTGAGCTAGGAGCCAAATGAAAAAAAAAACTTTTATATGAACGTAGTTAATACTAGAAATAAGTCAAACAACTAACTTATATATATGAATTCCACCGGTATTTTCATCGGCCTAGTACACACAGTTAAGGAGGTTGACAGCAGATCCATTCCATTTAAAAGTTGCCTCATCGGACAACACAATCATTACAGTACCTAAAATATTCGCTTTTCCACATATTCAAAATCACTTACAAAATTCGACACGTCTATCTGGGTCGTCTTCATTCGTATCGTCAAGTTACTTGGGAATATAGGGTCTCCTCTTTACTTGCTTTAAAATGCGATGGACACTTGATTTACTGGCACCTGACTCATGCGTAGCTTGTCTTACAGACTTAGACTTTCCGGGGGAACATGTGGAATTAGTGCGACACAGACCCCACACTTCCATCGTCCTTTGTCGTTTTCTTGCTATCGCACCGTCGTTTCTTCACATCACACACCATTTCGTCCCTCTCAAACTTCTTATGTAATCGTGTCATTGATAGAATACAGATATTTACCTGTTCTAAGCGAAACCTGATCAGTGAATGGGAGTCACACCACATGCGTGCAACTGATAAGATAATTCCACAGATAACATGCACGAGAATATAGCAGTGGAAGGGGAAAGTAATTAAGAAATATGATGAGAATTAATATACGTGCCAATAAATTTTGTTTGACCGAAATCAGTTTAGTGGTTCTCATTTGACTGTAACATAAACTCAACCCACTGCGGCACGTATATAACACTATACATAATGTGCGGTGCCGCGTTTAGAGAGATTTAGCTTTGGGAGATAACAGCTGCGAACGAAATTTTTCTAAGTCCATGATCTTGAGATAATACTTATCTTATCTCTTGTTTACTTTGCGCTACCACTGCTACAGTATAAAATTATGCCCTCGATACTCTGCACATTTATCCCGTACTTACATTTCCAATATCACTTCAAAATCAACTTACGTTGCTCGAAAGAAAACCTTGTCACCTACGCCATTTCCTCTGCAATTGTAGTAATGAAGCAGGTGGCTGCAAACGAAACTGAAAATAGCATAACAGCTATACGCGCTCGCACACACCCGCAGTTATCCTTTTAGCGTCAAATAAACGAAGTCCCATTAGATTGTAATTAAGCGTTCTCTATTATTAACATATAAATTGTGTAAACATGAATTTTGGACATGCAATACGTATGTAAATGCAGGCTAGGATAATTTACAAAGGTTAGTTATAAAGCTGTAGGTGAAACGCAAATCATCTATCCTGCCGGGACTACCATCGTGTAATAAGAGTATTATGCTTATGGCGACTTTGGCGCATGGCACCTGGCAGCAGGAGGTAGGATTTTTCCACCATCTTGGTAGGCACGGCCAGTTGCCATGTTGGTTGGTGCAGTCCGCCATCTTGGTAGGAGTCACAGCCACCATCCACTATCTTGGTAGGCATCACAGCCACCGTCCACCATCTTGGTAGGCATGGCTGGGGCCATATTGATCGGTGACTTCCACCAACTTGGTAGGCGTCACAAACAGTGCAGCCATGTTGGATGTTAGTCTCTCGACATCGCAAAAAAATTGTTTAGTAAAAATTATTCTAATGAAAACCATGTTATTAAAAATATTTCAATTAAAAATTATTTTAATAAAAATATTATAAAAAAATTTCACCTACCACAACTCATCCCCTCACCACCACACCCCTAACCTTTCATAACCCTTTCAACAACCCAATAACCCTTCACACCTGACCTTGATTCATTACCTTGAACCGTTACCTTGACCTTGAACCATGTCCCATGGCCCTGACCATTGTCCTTGACCCCTGTGGCTTTGAAATTAAAAAATGTGAAATATGTAAAACATTTCTCAAGAATCGAAGAACATATGTTACCCTACCCCACAACTCTAACCAACACCCCCACCCTTCTTCATCATAGGACTTATGTGACAGAAATTATCCCTTCACCCACACCAATCAATTGTATATGCCCATTGGCCACAAAAATTACGACTTAAACATGTATTTTACCAGATTTGGACACTATAGAAAGTGCTAGTTATTTACTTTTTTAGCATCTACCATCAAAGAGCTCCCATGTCGTCCATTTCCANTGGACACTATAGAAAGTGCTAGTTATTTACTTTTTTAGCATCTACCATCAAAGAGCTCCCATGTCGTCCATTTCCAAACTATTTTTGGCGACTCCAAACATATGCACATTGAAAATTTATCTTTTATGCTTTGTTTTGTGTATTGGAAGGTAATGTTCCCCAGTGAGTCCTGATTTCCACGGGTAATAGATATAATGCTTAAAACACTGTTTGCAGACATAAATTTGTACCAATGCGAAGTAATCTGCGAGTTTACCAGTCGTGAAAAGTTTTTTATGTAACAATAATGCGAAATATTTTACGTTTCATCTTTCACCATCAGAAGATCGATATGTTCAGGTTTCTCATTCTTAGTCACACATGTTGGCAGCACTTTTCCCCTTAGCATTCAGCGAGTACACATTTACAGATACATCAGGTTGTTGTTCTCAAAGAACCTTATTTGCTGTATAAGAGTTGGAAAATCCAGCCCGCTAAAGTCAACCTTTTTTCCCACCACAGAATAATTCTTGTCCACATGCTGCGGATTCGATGACTTAACAAATCTGGCCAACACTTGCCACATGAAACATTTGTTGTCATAGTCGTGGGGATTGATTACGGCGCGTTTGTGTTTGATAAAGTCGGTAAGATCAACATACGTCGATAGCTGTGAAGGCCCATACTCTATGTTACATGGAGGAAGCCCCTTGCACATATTCATATGCACCCTTAAATCATCCATACATGAAATCAACACACCTCATGTCGAACACTTGTACTTTTTTTTGGGTGGGGCTCTTTGTACAGCCGTGCCTCTCATGTCAACGGGCACTGCTGCTGCAAGTGAAGATCTTTTCACAGAAGTGACACTTAATATATAGGAATGGTTCATCAAAGGTGGTTGACCATACAGTTGTCGCTGGAACAGAGGGAAATGGTCCAGTTGGCGATGCAGTTGTCACAGCTGAAGAACTGGGTGGCCCTTCTGCTGGCCCTGTGCCAAACATTTCCAAGACCCTGAACATCTGGGTAGACACATAGGTGCCTCAGTCAAAGAGATAGATGATTTGACTGATGAAGATGAACTCGATGGCACTGCGGGTACCACCTACGAATAAATCGATTGTAGCATTGGTACCATGCCCATAGCAGATGACAGCAGTGCTACTGTAGACAGTTCATCCGAAGAGGTCGATGGCGATACTCCTATAGGCATATCGCTTGAAGATGTCGATGGCATTNGGTACCACCTACGAATAAATCGATTGTAGCATTGGTACCATGCCCATAGCAGATGACAGCAGTGCTACTGTAGACAGTTCATCCGAAGAGGTCGATGGCGATACTCCTATAGGCATATCGCTTGAAGATGTCAATGGCACTGCTGGTACCACTCCCGAAGAAGTCGATGGCACTGATGTAGATACCATTAGCTCTGTAGTGTCTCAAGACATCGCAGATGCAAAATATGTCGACTATATAAGCTAGATGGGTCGATACAAACTCTCCTTTGACAAACTGGAGAACCTCCACAAGGTGTTATTGTTTATACCAATTGCACCCCCTTCGGCCCTTCTTTTTCTTTCCTCCACAACTCCCGCCAACACCTCTCTAACCTCACCCTTTCCCCTTCTAAATACACACACTGTCTGTTTCAACCTGAAGGCAAGTGTACATTCCCAGGTCAATCTGTACTATCACCTGCAGATTTCAGCCTATATCAGAATTACCCCAGTACATAAATAGGTTATGTAGCATAAGAAGTGTGTGGATTTTAATTTTTTCAGGTTTCTTTAAGGGAACAAAATATGGTTTAATGAATTAGGGTGAAAAACCACATTTAAATGGTTTTACACACATAATTTATTATATAGATAAATACATAAATGTCATAACCCAAAACAAATTCAGTCTCTGTTCATGTTTTTTTTATTGTCATTTGGAACCGATGTCGGGATGACTACTTGTGTAATAGTAACTCATCGATTCACGGTCCATGGACGAGGCACACCATTTGCGGAGCAGCTGTGCGTTCCCCCACGCGCATGTTCAGTCAAGTTCTGACCTGTTGCAACCATGCCGCTGCTGGTCGTCGTAAAGTTTCACCAACTTGTGCAGCGAAGGACAGCCATACTCCAACTGCACATCGATGATTTGAACTCTGTTTTTGCACAAGTCGCTCAGCCATTTATTTTGCTCGGGCCCTGCCATGTAAATCGGTCCTCGCGAATACTGCATCAGAAGGTCGCGCAGACAGTTTCTCACCTGGTGGTACGGAATCTTGCCTTCGCTCCCCTTCAATCCGTGGTGGTACTTGGTCAGCCAGTCGTACGTCTTCTTGCTTTCCTCATCCTATATTGTCCGTGGTTAAGAGGGGTGGAAGGAGTGCGTGCACGTTTTGCTATCTATGTCGCAGTTCGTCGTCATTGTTATAGTTATGTTGGTGCCTGAATTATGATTCTTTTATTGTACTTCCATGCTCTCCAGTTTTTTGTTAGAAAATTTCATTGTACATTATTATAATAGTGAGCAAATCACACGTGCATTTAAAAAGAGTAAATAAAACTGCATTGTACACAAACTTGTGGAACGTCACACCATATGCGAAAATCCAGGAGTGACCCAGCCGGAGATTGAGCCCGGTTCGCCATGGTGGGAGGACAGCAGGCTAACCTCTCAGCCACCGTGGCCCGATGTCCGCTGTGATAAAAAACATATTAATGATTTTATTTTCCAAATAAAATTTTTTTTTCAGATCTCTTTTAAGTCTAACAGGGCCTTCTGTAAGCTGTTTTAAGCAACACAAATTATGTGAGGGGCAGGGGGAGGGGGGATGTAGGAAAATCATTTCACGGACTTGAGTTGCTCATAATGGAGAAAATTAACTTATCTTGCTGGATGCTTGAACAAGGCATTTATTTATTTTGTTTGCTCGTCAAATCGCTATGACGAGCTCTGGGGAAAACAGTACCACCTCTACAAAATGTTTTGTAAATTTACTCCAATAATTTACAGTGCCACCCTCCCCTTTTTGCATGAAGGGAAGCTGGAGGAAATATTGCATCAGTCATAATGCTCAAAAGCTAACGATATAGACAACGTTAAATATCAGTTTCTATATACGGCGTTCAAGTGTGAGGCGGACAATTCTACTCGTGTTATTAACCTTCTGGTTGTTTAACTCTTTATTTCGCAGTTTTAGCACAAGAGAAAAACACTGATACTAGTTCACTGTATGTTGAGGATAAAATTTCGCACATGACTGTGCTTGGATTGGATCCAAACTTGGATTGATTTCGTATATTTACGGTAACAATTCAGGTATTTCAGTTTGCAGTGAATTATAAACCAAAAACTATACCAGAGTAAATCTGTATCGCAAAGTTTTAAGTTTTGTTAATTATAGCGTAATAACGTGCCTTATTTATTAAAAGATGAAATAAAAGCTAACTTAATTTAAACTTACGTACATCTAATCACAATACACACACGCTTCGGGAATTCCCCAGATTCAAACTCGTGTTCTGATATTTATGTGCAATGAAAATAAAAACAACATTCTTTTTGTTTAACTGCAGTCAAGAAATTCTAAGTTTTTTATTTTTTATTTTAAGTCTTAAATTTTAACGATTTCCACGTTTATTGCATGTCGAAGATTTATATGTTCAGCGGATCTCAGTGCTTCTAAATAATTTCTAACCTCCAAATGTTTTCACGTCACGAACAATAGTGCGACAGACGTGACGCAATAGGCGCGATGCGAGTGAAATTATTTTCCAAGCCAATCAGCATAGAAAATAGTGTAATAGCACAACCTGAGCCACTCTGTAGCTTCAGTCTAGGCTCGCCCCAGCTGGAGCCGTGACAGTGTTGGCTGTGCTCATGGACGCAGATCAGGCCACAGGCTCACCGTAACGCTGCCATAGGACCTCTATCTTTATGTCCCATTATGGCATACTGGGTGCAGAATGCTACACTAACTACATTAAAAAAAATAAAAAAATATCAACGCGACAAAAGTTGCCTGTGCAACAAGATTTGCGAATAGAAAATATTTCTTTATTCTTTCGCGTCGCGGGTGTGACAGGTCTGTATATATGCAAACGCTCCATATTTTTGGTTTTAAAAGTACTTCCTGCGCGATTATATTCCGTATTAATAAGCAAAGCGACGACGTTTTACGCCCAGGGGTGATTATTACAATATTTTCACCTGTAGATTATCAGTGGGCATGGAAAGAAATTGTTGAATAGAAAATAAAAAAAATAATGTTAACATTAATGGCTCTCTTACAATAATAGGCTTGTATGTAGCAGCAAGAATGTATTTATATATAATATTTCTAGTGTTTATCGTGAGGCTGTAAAATTATTATTCCCATTAACGCGAAAAAATTTTTTGTCACGTTGCACGCTTAGCGTCGCAATTGTCTCGCTGTTATGATCCCAGCATAAATATTCGATAAGGCGCTATCCTTTTCTCTAGCTCACCTTGCCGACTGAACCTCAGTCTCCTTGTAGTCCGATCCAAGTCGTTTAGGGCAAATTTCAGTCGGTACTCATTCATCTCGTACATAATTTCGGATTAAAATTGTATTTTAAACGAGTTGACTAAGAGTCACATGTTTCCGGCAATTGTGATATATTCTACTTTTCTACTCTCACTTCCACATAGCAAATTAAAAAAATAAAAGAGACGTCTTGAGCTTAAACACAGGCACGACAGGTGATGTGTTAAGAGGCCTCTCTATTAAAAATGTTTTAAGGCGTCAAGGTCACGTCCGTCCATAAGAAAGCATTGCGACGCCGATGGAAAACAGCATATACAAGAGCTTCGTGAAGAGTGGAGAGATGTGGAGGTTTGGGCGGCTCGTAACATCGAGTTCTCGAGAGCCTATGAGGGTGAAG
>NQII01008726.1:0-11143 GCA_002778355.1 Clitarchus hookeri
GGGAGGGTACGGGGAGGACTAATATTTTGTTTTTAAAACCGGCATGGGAACACACTGAGAAAATACATTTACCTCACCCACAACAGCAGGAACCATGACAACCAGCCACTACCTTGACCATGGATGACATAATGCGACCTTGACCTTAACCTGACCTTAGATGACACGTGGTCGACCACCTGGTTGCCTTTCTAATTCTCGAGATGTTGGTTGATCACACACAGTTGGACAGGGTAGGCGCGTTCCCCTGCTAGAGATGCGGGTCGTGTGTGTTGGCTGTAATCTGAATTTGACAGTTCCATTCCGATCGGTTCGTTAGGAAATCGTTTGCTATTCTGTTGTACTGACCAAGAAGGTCTGCTCTTGTCTGGCATAATCTAAAGCATTGTACATCACCCGACGCTTGTGCAATATGGTCTGGTTGGTAATTGCTTATAACTAGTTTCTTTTACATTTTGTTTTTTATATAAGTTTGCATCGGTATGTAGCAGTATCGACCTTGTCGCTCCCCCTGCTTCTCGACTCTGTCATATTATTTTATTTTAGTCTAATGTGACATATGTTGTTNTATTATTTTATTTTAGTCTAATGTGACATATGTTGTTCGATGCTAGTCAAATTATGCATTGGTTGGTAATGGAATTCGTGTGCCTCTGTCCTGTAGCGTAGCTCGGTCGGTGGATGTGCATGAGGAAAATAGTTTGTTAATCTGCTGTATTATCTAAGGCTACAGCATCAGTTTCCAGATGCATGGTCTTGTCTAGCAACGACTGATGAGATATACAGTGTTCTTTGCTTGTGCAATATATGTTGGTTGGTAGGAGTTTATAACTATTTTAAATTTCATTTTTTATATAATCATTAATATCTAGCAATGTTGTCTTTTGGATGACCACTGGTTTTAATGCATGATGTTTAGTGGTAAGCAAAGGAACACAGTCTTTACAAGTCGTGTAATGCATCTTTAAATTATTACCATTGATAAAAAGTGTACTCCACTTGTCATATTGCAGAAATTATTTTGAGGTTGGCCCTTGTGAACATGAAATATTTTTCCCATTGACGGGTATTGCAGCTTTATACTAAAGTTATCGTCGCAATAGCAACACTGATATCGATATTACGGACTGTGGAACTATAAGGTATTATTTTTTTTTAGTAGACGTTCGATACGACATCATGATTGCAGCAAAATTGCATCTATGTTTAACCATTATTATTTATTATTATGCGACTTAATTTTTTTATGTATAGGATGGTTTTATATGTTGCACGAGGTGTTAGGCCGACACTATTTATTGCGACCTATAGTCCTCACAGTCGAACAATACCGCTGCAATCTCCCTGTGATATCGGAACAGTCGAGCTGCAGCCTATATTGGCAGTTGGATCGAAACCGCGTGTGTCTGGCATTTTTTTTGAGCTCTTTGCAGCGAGTACTGCATGCATGGTTGGGTGTTCTGCGTGCTGCACTTCGGAATTCAGTCATGTGTGTCGATAACAGTGCTCTTAAAGGTCACCATCAGTTATGCAAACGATGTTGTTATCCCCCTGACAGGTAACAGGGGAAACGAAGATGGCTGAAGACCACCGTAACCCTAACACCGATGGTCGTGCATACTAGCGGTCGACTGCAGAAACAAAGATGTGTGTATTGCTCAAGCAGCCGTCGGTAGGGACCTGAGTTCGAAACTTGCCACTATACAAAAATATTAATTCTCTTTCACCGCAATACTTGCACTCACTTCCCGATGAAAGACAAAAATTGCCTTTGCACTTCTTGTTATGCTTTATATAAGTTATCACTGCAGGTAACCACAGCATCGCAGTTATCACAGTGGAACACTTTGTATGCTGGGCTGAACATGCAACTGCCACTTTCATGTCGGCATTCATTACAACTTTTACTAAAAGTATTTCGGCAATAGTAACATTGATACTGTAGTGCTTGCAGCGACTCTCCGAGGACCATTGCTGTTGTCGGTGTTACAGATGACATGTCTTCAGCCATTGATCCCATCTTCATATTACAGCAGAGTACATGCTTGCAGTAGTAACAATGATACCGTAATGCTTGTAGCGACTCTTCAGGGACACTTGCTGCTGTCGATGCCCATGGTGTTACAGATGAGAAGTCTTTAACCATTGATTCAGTCTCCATATTGTAGCCGAGTACACGATCGTAGTAGATGAATGAAGACGTAAAGGTCTGCTTTCCACCACCATGCTTGCCAACGAAATGATGTCCGTTTTTACATTATGCTCGCTTGTATAGTTACTGCATGCTAATATGCGTTACCCATCACAGGTTGCCTCAGTAGATTATTGCTGTCTGTGTGGACAAACATCAGCATGGTTGCTGGACTGAAATATGTTACTGTATCAGGTCGATCGCTGTCTAGCCTGCAAAGTTGTCAATTCGACCTCTCAACTTGTTTACACTCGTTCTGTTGGATGTGCCTGGTTTTTCTGTTGCTGCTGCTCGCTCCTGATATGTCTTACACCAGCTCCTGGGATGTGGTGTGTCTGTAATGGTAGCACTACCTTAAAAACATTGTAGGCATGGAAGACAGCCAAGAATTTCTTTGCCCTGTTGCAGATAGACAGGTAGGTGTTTGTAGACGGATATTATTTCATGTCATGCATTTGCGAGAAGGAACTCTTTAGGCATGTATGCAAGCTCGATATCTTTGTCGATTGCTGCAAGTGATTTAATCTTTACATATGTNTATAAACCACTTGGGTGTCGGTGGGCTAAGGGAGGCAAGCTGTCACCGAGGGGAATGTGTGTTGGTAGACACCTGAGGCAGCAGACTAGGAGGGTGGTGGTGGGTAACTGATGAATGCGTGCAGGCCGATGTGTATGTGTGTGGTCTTACAGACCCTACACTCGTACATGCAACTGTAACTTTGCGATGCAACTCTATGTATACCTTTATTTCCTTTACATACATGGACAATGTTACATGTTCCCAGAACTTCAACGGTTGGAAATGCTGACAAACTATACTTGTAACAGGGTTTAAGGCCTACTTGCCTTTATCTGCTCGATTGCAGTTGGAAGGGATGAATGTGATACGAATTGGGTGGTCGTAGTTGCGGAAGGTGGGAAACGTCAGGCAACTATGCTTATAAGAGGGCTTAAGGTGTACTTGCCCCTACCACCCTCTTTGTCATCGGAGTTGAGGTCTGTGANGCAACTATGCTTATAAGAGGGCTTAAGGTGTACTTGCCCCTACCACCCTCTTTGTCATCGGAGTTGAGGTCTGTGATATGAATTTGGTGACTATAGCCCTGGTGGATAGTACATGGTAGCCGACTATGCTTTTACGTGGGCTTGACACTACTATTCTGTTCGTTGACGGTGGCGATGTCAATGTCATGAATTTGGCATAGCTTCCGTGGACAGTATTGGCAGTCGACTATGTTTATAATATGACAAAATTTACTTGACAATACCACAACGTTCATCAGATGAGATGTTTATAATAGAATTTGATGCCTATGGCTTCGGTGGGTGATATAGAGTAGTAAGCTATAGTTATAAGAAGACTTTGGACGTGCTTGACCCTGCGGCCCTGTTCATCGGGAGCGATGACTATGATATGAATTTGGTGGCTGTATCTTGAACGGTTCGGAAATTNACCCTGCGGCCCTGTTCATCGGGAGCGATGACTATGATATGAATTTGGTGGCTGTATCTTGAACGGTTCGGAAATGGCATACAACTATGCTTATAAGTGCGCTTAGGGCATACTTTAACCTGCGGTCCTTTTCGCCATCAGGGGTTATACCTACGTTATGAATTTGGTTAGTATATCTTAAACAGTTTCGGAAATTAATCCAACTATGCTTATAAATAAGCTTAGGGTGTACTTGACGAGTGCGTGCGGTGCGACTCTAGGCTAGCATGCATGGGCAAGCTTATCTCCGTGTCGCNGCTTAGGGTGTACTTGACGAGTGCGTGCGGTGCGACTCTAGGCTAGCATGCATGGGCAAGCTTATCTCCGTGTCGCGCATGTGGAATGACAGAGCATGAGACTCGTCCCCGCCAGGATGCCAGGTGAAGAGAGACTATAAGGAATATGAGGAAACCAAAGTATAATAATAGAAACATGATGAGTGTAGTTGCATGACGGGGCAATGAACTGGACATTCTTCAGGCAAGATTGATGGTGCTGGCATGGAATGATAGAGCATGAATGTAAGGGTAACCCCTCCATTCCTCACTCATCCCCCAGAACGGAATCACTTAGCGACATTTAGGAGTCATCGGCGGCAATTGTGCAGAAGTCTGCCGTATTGTGCAGAAAACACTTTTTGTGAAATTTTCTGCTGGTTTGGGAGGAAATCCGGGAAATTTTGAGGCAAATTCTGGCGATTTTGGCCATTGTTTTAGGGAAAAAAGGGAAATCCCGAGGGTAAAAAATGAAAAAATTGCTNGGCAAATTCTGGCGATTTTGGCCATTGTTTTAGGGAAAAAAGGGAAATCCCGAGGGTAAAAAATGAAAAAATTGCTGTGTGACGATGAGGGTTGGCTTGCTCCCTTGTCGCCATTCCCCATCCGCTGTCTGTGAACCCCCTTTTTATAACTACTATTGCGCGTTATTTGATTACATAGTATTTGCATTACAGCTTAATCAAAAGTAGTGTACTAGCATATCGAAGCACATATTTTAGTTAATTGTGTGCTAATATTAGTCGAAGCCACATTAGTTTTGACAGTTATGTAGGAAGAAGAGCAGTCTAATGCTAGATCACGTAGACGGGTTTCTGCGCAACTGGCATCCGCACTCTACTCCATATTTTTATTTTACTGAAAGCAACGTCTTGGCGGCCTCGGCCATGGAGGTCGCCAGATAAGGAACTGAAGGTAAACTAATAATCAATCGCTGTGATGTTAAACAGGCACTAGTTCGTTTTCCTACAACCCTATTTTCAAGAGAAAACTGCACACCTGTCATTATGTGGCGTTGTAAATGGCACAGTTTTTCCAGCTTTAACCTTGTTTGCACGCCGTTAGTCCTCTTTACTGTAGACGTGTATCAGGAAATAAATAAATTGAAAAGAGACTGTGGAGAAGCGAAAGAGAATTGACTGCAGTACGGGGAGGGAGGATCATTATGAGGTAACTCTCATTAAAGGTAGAGAAATGTACGTCAGAAACGACCTTGAAAATGAAACGTGACTGGCTTGTTAACAGCACTGACGACTCGCCAACAGTGCAGGCGGAAGCTCCCGGGAGTCCTAAAAACAAGCCATCGTATACATTCCAGGGTTTCAAATATCAGACAGCAAAGAGCACTGGTTGATTCTCGTTTTGTCATGGCATTACACTGCCAAAAGCGCGCAACGTATTTACACATGCAATAAATATCACTTTTGAATAGTAATAACTTTAGAAGCTTCTAAAACATTTTTTCCAGCATGTGTAGAAACGATAGTCTTCGAGCTATTGTTACACACATACTATAAATCATAAAAAAAAAAAGTCGACATATACACTTATATTTCATAAATATAGGATGTTTCAGTAAAAGCGTGCAAAAATTAAAATGGCAGGGAGGGGGCGGAGATTTGGACGCGCGATGAGTGTGAAATGAGGCGAGTATGGTACAACACCGGAATGCAAAGATGGGGGGACGGGAAATCCCAGAGAAAACCCGCCGACAATCGGCATCGTCTGGCACGATTCCCACATGCCAAAATCCGGGAGCGACCCCGACATGAATCGAACACGGTTCGCTTATGTGAAAGGCGAGTAGTCTAACCACTATACCATCTCCGTTCCAATGAACCTGGGAATTGAGGTCGCACCACGAAAATTTTAATATTGTGAACGTGTGGTCCGCGAAGCCAGCGAAAGGAGATATGGGCGTACACGGGGGCGACCCATGATGTGCGCGTGGTTCACCTATCGTCCTCAAGGTGTCAATGCCGTCGCTACATCGACACAGTACGTGCGTGTATCAACGACGGACGCAACACGCATGTGTCAGTAGTGTACACGNGGGCGGAGATTTGGACGCGCGATGAGTGTGAAATGAGGCGAGTATGGTACAACACCGGAATGCAAAGATGGGGGGACGGGAAATCCCAGAGAAAACCCGCCGACAATCGGCATCGTCTGGCACGATTCCCACATGCCAAAATCCGGGAGCGACCCCGACATGAATCGAACACGGTTCGCTTATGTGAAAGGCGAGTAGTCTAACCACTATACCATCTCCGTTCCAATGAACCTGGGAATTGAGGTCGCACCACGAAAATTTTAATATTGTGAACGTGTGGTCCGCGAAGCCAGCGAAAGGAGATATGGGCGTACACGGGGGCGACCCATGATGTGCGCGTGGTTCACCTATCGTCCTCAAGGTGTCAATGCCGTCGCTACATCGACACAGTACGTGCGTGTATCAACGACGGACGCAACACGCATGTGTCAGTAGTGTACACGCACAATGTCAAACTACACGTAACCAATCCGGATACCTTTATTCGTGTTAAAACCATGATTACGCGCATATCTCCTTTCGCGGATACCTGAATGAGACGATGCCGCAACGCTGTATTGGTCGAGGAGCAGCTGGTGACAAGGATCTTCATCCCTGGCCCCCAAGAAGCCCGGATCTTACCCAGTGCGATATTTTTCTATGGGGGTACATAGAGGATAAAGTGTTTCGTCCACCATTGCCGGCTAACATTGACGACCTCAAAACGAGAATTATGGACGCCATCCAAACCGTAACACCGGACATGCTGACAAGAATGTGGAACGAGTTTGATTATCGCGTAGATGTCGTTCGGGCCGCTCATGGTGGTCACATTGAACAGTTATGGATGTATGGTAAACAAACTTCACGGTTCCACGGTTCATTTGATTGGTCAATCAAGGTTGTAGGTTGTTTGGTTTTTATATTATAGACCTTCAAAGTTAGGGTATTCTTTTATACTCAGCCTGTATTATAAAAAAGAGGAGCATAAAACCAAACTAAATTGCGTTTTTTTTTTTTTATTGTCCGTTGCGGGAAGTTATGATCTATCCGTCAAACGATTCACATTCAGACAGTTTTGGCCCACGGTCTTGTTTATTCTTTTACGATAAGTATTCAGTATTTATTATCTTTAACTTTTCCACGTTATAAAAATTGTAATTAAAGCTAATTAAGCTGCGTTTATAAAAACCAATACTGATAATACACTGCAATGACACAATTATTCACCCAAAGTTTTAGATTTGGTAATATGACGCTGTTGGCGAAGTAACTTTGTTTATGGTCAAACTGCATTAGTGTATTTTTTTTAATATTTATATATGGGTCAGTAACGGCATAATAATGTCAGAAATTAGAAAATATTGTTCTCTGTATTTTAACTTAATATTTTTATTTTAAACAGATAGTTTATTATCGCTTTAATAATAAAAAATAATAATATTTGGGGTTGCTTAGGGCAACACCCGATTGGGGAACGTAGCACAGAGTTAGTGTACTAAACATTCAATTACAATGCGAGGAATTAATCAAACTCAACTTTGGGGAAGTTAGCATGAGTACTCGCAGACTTCTACGGGTCTTCAAGTTGGCAAGTAGCCATTAGGAAAATAATCTAATACGCAGGAGCAAACTAAAAATGGAAGACAATTAATTCTTATAAAAAATAAGACTTATTTTACACGTAGAAAAGTAAAAATTTAATTATTTACAAACTTTCTTGTATAAGGAACACAGAATTAGACCATGTCGCACAACATTAGTTTTAGCCACAAACTACTTTTTTTGGATTTCTCTAACAACATTACCAAGCCAAAACACCTGTTAGTTCGGAGGGTGAACGAATAAAGAGGGTGCCGCGACCATGCTAACGGAATACGAGTGAATCGACTTACGAGCAGAATTACTCTACGAGTACCGAGGCAGTACGTCTATACTTCAATCAATTAATGAAAACCAGAACTAGGATGTTAACTAATTACTGTTATTCTCTTTCATCGCGGCCAGCCCGGTGTACTCCACACGATTCTACCAGCCCATCACCCAGAGGGCCCTTTGGCAGTTCGTTGGATACGTTCGTCTACATCTTCAATTATCTCGCGAACGAAATACAGGACGCCGAGGAAATGAAACTAAGAACAGGAAATGGCCGGGGCAAAAGCGGGACGCCGACGGGCGTGTCGCCCTTATTTAGTANACAAAGGAGGCCTCTGATGTTTGCCACAGGCTATAATAATTATGGCTGCAGACCACTGGAATGGTCTGTATCATATAAGTTGGCGAGATTCCAGTGAGTGGCAACTTGACATATACGAAACAAACAAATTACCATTTACAAAATCCTGTATCAGCTGATGCACGAACGAACAACAGTTAATATTACTTTGACTATTCTACGTACACTGCCGACGCACATTAGAAAAACTGAAAATACGCGATAACAAAGAGTTCCTAGATTAATTAACACATTTTATTTTACATGGTAACAAAACAGTGGTTGTTAGAGTTACAAACTAAACTTCGTGATAAAGAAATAATGTATAGGTGTTCAAAATGAAATGCACAATAAAACGATCCCTATCCAAATGAAACACAACTTAAAAACCTTTTCTACATCCCCAATCATGCTTTCCATATGTGCTTGATATTAATTCCAAAAGCATACAGAAATAGTGCATAATATAGTGGATTTATTTTTATAATAATTTGACGAAATATATTTCAAATTCGTGTCGTTCCGAGTCAGCAATAGAAGAACGGTCGGCGTTTAAAAAGACGGAATCAAGAAGTAGGCCGTCTGTTGAGCAATGCAAATTGCTCACATCTCGCCCTGTCGTGCCGTGCGCGCCATCTGTCCTCTCTTTCCCGAAGCATTACCAGCCAGAAAAAAAGAGCTTTCGTGTGTGATATATTACAATGTTACGAACAGATACCAATAGTTTTATTTTTCCGCTAGCTCTGCATAATTTTTAAGGTAACATATATTTCGTTTACAGCGATTTTGAGTACTAGTAATTTCTATTCGGCCGGTAATCGTTCATCTACGTAAATTATACGCCATATTGTTCTCCCGAAAACCCATTTCCTTGTTTCCACGTTGTTGCTATTTGTATTGATAAAACGAAGAAAGTGGGAAACGCGTGAATAGTTTTTAAGCAATTCTTAAGTGGTGATAATATGAAATGCATTCAGTAATTGCAAGGCTGAGTTGTACAGAAGAACGCCAACTAAAAATTTAATTTCGTCGACGTCAGCAGGGTGACCACTCTTCCCTCCTCCACCGCATGGTCGCTTTTAGTGAACTGTCTTCAGTGGCTTCCGACATGTGTTTTTTAGAGTGATTGTCGGTCTCTACGTTTATTTTTGATAAGAAAAATTGACGATTACAATTTTTGTCCACAGCAGGGACTCCAACGAACATCTCAAGGCGCCATCTAAACTGTAATTCGTCATAATAATTTTAAAAAATAATAATAAAATTCAACCTTTCAGACGACTTGCGCGTATTCTACTACAGCGGGGCAGCGGAATAGCGTTTTAAGGAAATGAGAACGTCCCACAATGGGCTTGGGGTCCCGCACGTCCTAGCGAGATTTCTTAATGGGAAAATCAAAAGCGTACCAGACTTCTTTTATGGCGTTCTGATTTGAATGAATAATTGTGTGAAGCAGGAGAGTGCAGTTTACGCTAAAAGAGAACACTTTTGAAAGCCCTGCATTGGGTCTACTTTCCTCGCCCAATTTGTATCCTTCCTCCATTTGCAGAATCAACATTGTCATGGGCCACATTACTTTGTTTATGCGTTAGTCAAGCGTAACTGTGAAATTGCCGGAAAAGTAAATATGTTGCTGATATGCTAATTGCTACACAAATGTGCACAAAACAAAAAAAAAATCTAAATTAAATAGATGTACTGTTCACAAATTACAAATACTGTTACAAATACGACGCTAACGCACGGAACTATTTTACCCGCTTCATTACCAACTTAACAGACAGCTTGCTAGTCAGTATTTTCATTAAAAATGCACGTCGTAACGGGCAGTGGTATTTTTTAAGGGTTGATTTGGAAAGTACTCACTTTATTGTGAACAGCCTTTAATTAAAGAGTACTGGTAAATTTGCCACATTACGCAACTTTCCTGTGCCGTTCGCGACTCCAAGTTCAGAGCCTTCTACATACAAATTTTAAGCCGAGGATTGTTAAAAACGACCAACATATTCTTAGGTCGATTTACTAAAACCGAAAAGGTATTTTCCGTTCACAAGCTTTGGTCGAAGTTTGGCAAAATAACAACAGTAAATATTTTCCCTTATCAGCCGTGTTTATCTTCTGTATGCTTTTTGGTTGGTCGAATAACAGACACACGTTTATATAGGTTATTCGCGGTAAAGTGAGCACTTNCAAATTTGCCACATTACGCAACGTTCCTGTGCCGTTCGCGACTCCAAGTTCAGAGCCTTCTACATACAAATTTTAAGCCGAGGATTGTTAAAAACGACCAACATATTCTTAGGTCGATTTACTAAAACCGAAAAGGTATTTTCCGTTCACAAGCTTTAATCGAAGTTTGGCAAAATAACAACAGTAAATATTTTCCCTTATCAGCCGTGTTTATCTTCTGTATGCTTTTTGGTTGGTCGAATAACAGACACACGTTTATATAGGTTATTCGCGGTAAAGTGAGCACTTTTGAAAACCCTCTCATTTGGAATAATAGTTAATAAAAAATTATATTTTAGCCTTGGACGTTAACTTTCGAATGTGGTGGAATATACAAACTGTGTTTATTACTTGCATGGCAATCTTTCATCTAAAAAGGTTAAAGGATAAAATATGGCCGAAAAGAAAAAGTAACTAGGACGTCAAAAGTGCTCACTTTATCGTGAACAGCCTATAAGCTATTGGAATAACCTATTAAGCCTGAGCACGCAAAAGCCACGACATGGAAGACCAATTTTATGATGTCAACTTCTGAATGTAAAAAATGGCCTATTTACAAAGTAAATTATTACGCTGTCCGTGGGAAACGCTGTCTCAAGGTTTGCATCTGGTTTAATACAAGAGCAACCTATTGCTATGCTGTTATGCATCACGTCACCACTTGGCTATTCAACAAAAAATTTTAACAGAAGTTAAATAACTTTTTTTT
>NQII01008726.1:11339-34076 GCA_002778355.1 Clitarchus hookeri
CGATCTCACTGTTCCGACTGTCCGGTATTGGTCCTCGTGTTTATACGAAAGTACGTAAATAAAGTTTTTTTTTTTCATGCCGAACCAAAATAATGCAGATTTTTCAGACAAGCCGCAATGTAAAAACCTACCTGCAAATAATTATATTAACCGTGATACTATAGAACCCGTTGATAGCAGGGTCAGAGACTAAATAAGCATTCACCTGGAATGATTTCCGTAAACCGAAAAAAATGGCTGGACCGGGTTCTCCCGAATGATAATCCAGCGTGTTACTACTGCGCCACTTCACTCGATCCGAGTTTCGTGTAAGAGTACCTATAGACTATTCACGGTAAAGTGACAAATTTTTAAGGCCCTTCCAGCAGGCATAATATATATATATATATATATAAATCCTATTTTATTGTCGCCTTAGACGTTTAATTTTGAAAATTATAAAGGCATAAATTATGTTTAATAGCGATATATATGGCAATGTTTATATCAATTGCCGAAAGGATACAAATAAGCTATAATGAACTTTCAAGCACGGCCTTAAGTGCTCACTTTACAGTGAACGGCCTATATGACGGATCGTTACGATGGAAACTCGTTTTACGGATGACAGCCAGTGTGCAACGATATGCCANGTGAACGGCCTATATGACGGATCGTTACGATGGAAACTCGTTTTACGGATGACAGCCAGTGTGCAACGATATGCCGTAGAATGCATCAGCTGTTTAGAAGGAAATACTTCGAAATATTGAACTAATACCACTGCAAGGACTT
Organism: Clitarchus hookeri; assembly: GCA_002778355.1. Taxonomy (NCBI): domain Eukaryota; kingdom Metazoa; phylum Arthropoda; class Insecta; order Phasmatodea; family Phasmatidae; genus Clitarchus; species Clitarchus hookeri. The sequence continues at coordinate 12,114 of NQII01008726.1, forward strand.
TTATACGAATGCAATAATTTGTTGTTGTTAGTTACTGAATGTACTCAAACTAAATGTTGTGCCTAATTTAAGAAACATTTAGTACTTGGAATAAACGTACATTCTGGGCCCAACGTCTCGTTCCATACTCTCTGTGTACGATATGTTGGTTTTCCCCAAACATTTATCTTCGTCAAAGTTTATGAAACTGTTGTAAAACATGTCAAACACTGATAATTACGACAGTGGTAACAATACTGTACGTAACAACATAGTAACCTGTAATTTTTTCCCCGTTTTTTTTTCTCGGTTTATCGTGCTAGATTGTGCGCACATTCACTATTTTTTCTGCTGCTGAAATACAATAATTCTGAAAACAGCTTTAAGATAACGACATAGAATTTCATGGGGTAGATAAGGGGGGAGGGGGCGATGTGCTGATGTTTTTCTCTACTAGAACATAATTTAAATTCCGTTTCTACATTAAAGGCTCTATAAAAGCCTCGTAAAAAAAAGGCTCGAAAACGTTGGTAGCATCAGCGGAATGCGTTTAACAAGCAAGCTGTTGATGATTGCTCAATGCAATCACAAGATCGCGTCCTGTGCGCCGAAATGCAAGGGAACGGTCGGCAACTGCAATTCCTGTTAGACCTGCGCGAAATCAGACAGCAGTATAGCGGTTTAGTGTCCGTCTTCTGGTTCGTACGGCTGAAAAACTCGTGAAGACTAGCCGCAAATGGTGGTGGCGGCATCGCTGCAAGCAACAAAGCAAGCGGGGCAGGCACTGGTACAAACGATAGACGGAATTCGCAACTTTAAACCCATAGTCCTGAAGACGACGAACAGTGAAAGCAGTAGCCTACAAATAAAAACGGAGAGATGAGGAGGAGAACTTTCGTGTGTTCGTACTGAACGTCGACTTGCGTGCTCTGCTCCGTAATTACAGACTGCCGAAACTGAAAGATCGATAGCTAACTTGTACAGAATGCCACAAGGGCCTCATCATTTATACGGCTAGGGCTGATTGCCTAAAGTTCTGGTGGGGGACGCCAAGTTTACTCCATCCGCGCTGATGCAATATTAATTTCACATCGTGGAAAGTGCCGAGCTGCTTGCAGTGAGGAATGAGGAGTACAAAAGAGTCATCCTATTCTTCATCCATATTTCAAACGATTTATGGAACAGCAGCATTTCCGAGAATCGAAACCATGAATAGAAGCAAACGTGAAGGCCTACAACAAAGTTGTCGGTAGGCAACCTAGTTCCTGTCCGATTGGAAATACGCGTAGAGTTATATTCGGCATCATGCATACTGTAGAGAGTAGACCATTCCATTCACGGTAGTTGCCGCAACTGGTTGTGTACCGAGCCGTCACGTATGCTATGCACGTCCAATGTTTTGGTTGCAGCACGCAAAAAAAAATATATATATAGCAAAATTCAGCCGAGGGGGACAAAACCGAGAAGAGATGGTTCTCTCAAATCACACTTTCCGTTCACATCAGAAGCACGGTGGACCGACACGGTAACCAAGATCGTATTTGCTCTTCGAATTTCCCTTCAACATCTTTGCATTTTGTTTTATAACGACAGTTCCACAAAATATACGTTGCTCATGTCTATAAAAACNTTTCCCTTCAACATCTTTGCATTTTGTTTTATAACGACAGTTCCACAAAATATACGTTGCTCATGTCTATAAAAACGGCTTAACATTTTTTTTCCCCTACGACGCAGCATAGTCATGGTTGCACTGATTTTAAGTACCTAGTGTATAGTGTAATCAAGGTTGCAAGTATCTCTGAGCTAGCAATAAAGTACAGAGTCAAGGCAAAACGTAAGTCAACCACGCTGTCTCACAATATATGGGCCATGTTTCGAATGTTTCGAATGTTTCTCAGATCTGGTAAACATTGTAGTCATTTACTGATTGCAGGTTCCTTGTNTTCCCTTCAACATCTTTGCATTTTGTTTTATAACGACAGTTCCACAAAATATACGTTGCTCATGTCTATAAAAACTACTTAAAATTTTTTTTCCCCTACGACGCAGCATAGTCATGGTTGCACTGATTTTAAGTACCTAGTGTATAGTATAATCAAGGTTGCAAGTATCTCTGAGCTAGCAATAAAGTACAGAGTCAAGGCAAAACGTAAGTCAACCACGCTGTCTCACAATATATGAGCCATGTTTCGAATGTTTCGAATGTTTCTCAGATCTGGTAAACATTGTAGTCATTTACTGATTGCAGGTTCCTTGTGAAGAGTTCGTTCCCTGGCTTCGAAAACGCAGCATTTCATGTTAAGGCGCCCGTCTACCTTGCGCTTGAACTGCGTTGCAGAGTGTTCCAAATACACGTTTTTCAACGAAACTATTAAGCGTGCGTCCAACGTGCTGATCTACGAAAAGAACACACACTTCAGACGAGAGCTGTTAAGTACTTTCAAAATATCACGTACGTTAGAAACATCAATTCAGAGTACTCCAAAACCGCTAAAAACGGCCTTTCCAAGGCGCTGTAGCTCAAAATGCACGCATCAGATACATACAAAACTACTATAGGGGCCTGCACTGAACCTTCCTAAAGACTTCCCACTAATAAAATAATATGGTCACCGCTGAAAGTCCCATAGGTACACGCAGCACGACGAGAACACTGCACGCCAGTTCAGAGCCTTGCGCTTAGCGGCGATGGCGTACTTGATGCGCGTGGCAGTGTCGCCCTTATCGCTCCCGCGCTTCTCGGTCTAAACGTGGGAAAAAGTTCCAGGTAGACGGGCGCCTTAAGCATGTTCGTCTCTATTGTGTTTTGAGTAGAGATTGGTTTTAATCTTGACGAAATGGCGTGAATGTATCACATTGACAAGGGGGATGGCCTTGCTTCGCCTTCATTTTTCAGTAGGACCTTCTCAGATACTCGCCCTCTCCCTTACAAATACTACCTCTGGCAACGCTCACCCTTCCGCACGTGGGCACCAGCACGCACGCGGTAGCAACTCACGGGAACTGCCCAGGTGGTTCTGCGCAAGAGCGGATCGTTGCGCGGCGCAATTAGCCCCGCACGCACCGAGGCAGGCGTGCAATTAGCTCCGCACGCAACGAGACAGGCGCGCAGTACGTACCGTCACAGCGCACAGCCGCGCGTGCACACAACTATCACGATAGTACGTTGCCGCTGTCGTCATACGTTCATCGATCATGTTTTCCTATTACCTCTCCGAGCGATAGCACGAGAAGCATGGCCACACAGCTTTTACGGTTTGGTCGCTATAGGTTCATTAAAAATATGCATAGACGTTAAAAACGCTTTTGGGTGCGTTTAAAATCTGCCCAAATATTGATATGTTATTTTGTTCCTTACGCAAAGTAAACTTTATGCAATCAATATTTAAGTAGTTGGTTACACCGACAAGTGTCATCTTACATTTATCANAGCACGAGAAGCATGGCCACACAGCTTTTACGGTTTGGTCGCTATAGGTTCATTAAAAATATGCATAGACGTTAAATACGCTTCTGGGTGCGTTTAAAATCTGCCCAAATATTGATATGTTATTTTGTTCCTTACGCAAAGTAAACTTTATGCAATCAATATTTAAGTAGTTGGTTACACCGACAAGTGTCATTTTACATTTATAATTTACAGTTCAGTATTTAGTTACATATTACACAATAAAATTAAAGTTGTATATTTTCATTCATTTTTCTATTTAAATATTGACATTAATTTAATACCGAATATTAATATAATTCGCCATTTTGACATACAGGATGATTCTAAAATCATGGGACAAACATTGANAATTTAATACCGAATATTAATATAATTCGCCATTTTGACATACAGGATGATTCTAAAATCATGGGACAAACATTGAGGGGTGGTAGAGCTCACTAAAACAAACAATTATTGTATAGGAATATATGGGCGGAAGTGACGCGTTGAGGCACAAACACAAAAACATAACACATTAACGGAAACATAAAATGTTCATTAGCAGCATACTTAACGAGTGATTCCGTACAGAAAATGTTAAAACAGTTGCTGGAAATGCATCCACCAACAGTCACGCATGCTTGGCGACCTCTACATATGGCGTGATTGGCTGACAATGGTGGCGATAGTTGAGGGCAGTCAAACGGTGCGCCAGTGACCTGCTGCATCAGCGAACAAAGCATTTGCGCTTGAGAGTTCGGCCGTGATGGGTGATTTTACGAATAGCGAAAAGGCAGACATGCATCTAATGTACGGTGCTGCTAATGGTAACGGCAGAGCAGCGCTACAGCTGTATCAGGAACGCTTTCCACGTAGACGCCTGCCGAAACACAAAATGTTTGCGCGATTACATCGGCAACCTTGTGAAAATGGTTCATTTATCGCCAGTACTGATGGAAGGGGTCGATCGAGGACTGTACGACATCTACACCTTGAAGAAGTCATCTTGGACCATGTGGACGAAACACCCGGCACAAGTACAAGGGCTGTAGCATGTCGTCTACATGTCAGTCAACCAACCGTTTGGAGAGTTTTACACGAAGAACGTTTACACCCATTCCACATACAGAGAGTCCAAGCTTTGCAGACGTGTGATTACCCTCTGCGCGTGGCTTTCTGCCAATGGTTCTTGCAGCAGTGTGCGTTGCAGCCGGCTTTTCCAGCTCATGTGCTATTCACAGATGAGGCGACCTTTACACACAAAGGCGTTTTCAATGCCCACAATTCTCATGTGTGGGCAACAGAAAATCCACACGCCCACATGCATTCCAACAACGCTTCTCTGTGAATGTTTGGGCGGGTATTATGAATGATTACCTCATAGGCCCACATCTCCTACCAACCCGACTCAATGGCCGCTGTTATCGGATATTTATGGAAGAGGTTTTACCAGAATTGCTGCAAGGCGTTCCGATTGGCGTTCGCAATCAAAAGTGGTTTCAGCATGATGGTGCGCCAGCCCATTTCAGTATGGAAGTCGGCAATTACCTGGACGCTACTTTTGGGGTGCGCTGGATTGGGTGTGGTGGGCGAGTCCGATGGCCACCACGATCGCCATATTCATCGAGTCTCGATTTGTTCCTATGGGGGCATTTGAAAGCCCTCATTTACGAGACTCCAGTTGATTCCATTAAAAACCTCGTCGCTCGACTATCCTGTGCGGTTGCACGCGTGCGTGAAATACCCGGCGTATTTGAATCTGTTCGCCAATCACTCCACCGACGCTACCAAGCTGCATTACTGTCGGTGGTAGCAATTTTGAGCAATTATTATAAACATTGCCGTAAAAAGGCATTTAGCGGCGACGTTGTAAATAAACAATGTGTTGCATTTCACGTGTTATTTTTGTATTTGTGCCTCAACGCGTCACTCCCACCCATATATTCCTATACAATAATTGTTTGTTTTAGTGAGCTCTACCACCCCTCAATGTTTGTCCCATGATTTTAGAATCACCATGTATATGACGCCACGCCAGAACTTAAGCAAAAACACAAATATCACGCTGAAACACTGACTAATCAATTACCCGCAAAGCATTTGTCTCGCGTGTCTTCCGATTACTGTATTACTGAATATTTTTAATGTACAACAAAATAAAATATATTTTGATGTACATTTTTTATGAATATTTGTAATGTACAACTAAATAAAATAAATATTATCTTATTCAGTTTATTTTTACGGGTGGGGGGGAGCGGGTCAAGTAAAAATTTAATTTAAAATTCAAATTTTTACAGAAATATCTTGACTATGACAGGAAATTCTGTTTTGGGACAAGGGCGCACAAAAAGACGTGTAAGTTATTAAGCATTCTAAACCTCTGTAAAAAAAATCGTAACAAGCTAAAAATGTTATTTCTTAGTTAAGATAGTGCTTTATCGCTTTAAGCGTTTACAAAAGGAAGAAATCAATAAGTGTAATTAGGTTGAGTCACTTGACATAGAATGCCGCAGTCACGCAGGGAGACAGGAGCGACAATCCGAAGGGACAATAACGTGGCTCGTGTAGCGAACATAACAGTGATTTGTAGGTTTTCATTTTTTGTGCTGCAATTTCATCCCAGTTCTGACTCCGTCTCCGGTTAGTTACACCATCTCGCTTCGTCAATCTTTCAGGTCGACCAAGAATGGCACGTGTGGCCCTAGAAATGTGTATANCTCCGTCTCTGGTTAGTTACACCATCTCGCTTCGTCAATCTTTCAGGTCGACCAAGAATGGCACGTGTGGCCCTAGAAATGTGTATATGGCTCCTTCTAGCACTAATGTCCACTAGTCCAGCTGAAGAATCCTCAGGCGGTGAAAAAGTGGAGGTGTAGTTCATTTAAAGTGCCCGGAACAAACTATACATAATTATCTACAGTATTGCGTGCTTAAGTACTTCAGCTACGGACTCTCTGGCACAGCGGTGATCGCACGTGTAGGACTGCATGATCACAAGGTACTTACAAACCATTATTTTTTTTATTTCTGCGTGAATACCTGTAGGTGTGGCTGCCTTGTTGCAGGAAAAACTTTCCAGCGAAATGCCCAAAAATTGTGGTGTTCCGTTTGGACGTACTCTTGTATGATATGTCCGTCGGCCACTGACGTTTAACAAAAGTCGACAAATTTTCTTTTCAATTATCTGAAGCAATGGTGGCAGTAATTGTGTACGTTTATTTAAGGAATTAAATTGAAAATTACGTATAGCGTGTACCAGATAAATAACAACTTCAACTGCCGACTACCAAAGACAATGCCCGTGGCTTAAACGCGTGCAGCTTTTATCGGTCGCCTTCTCCTCTCACCTCTCCCCTCTGCCATAAATTAGGCGGGCAGATTATGAACATCCCATTGCGTAGCTACCATCACGCCGAGGAGCCAATTCATGTATGCATAATAACATGGCGTCACAGCTTCGCGACTTTCGGGGTTGATGGCGCCACAGTGGCAGCGAACGCAAATCGCGGGTACAGACAGCACTGCCGCATCCGCCATGCTCCGTATCCTATAAGGGAAATGATCGGTGGTGAAAACCACTAGGAGCCAAAAATACGCGAAAGAGTCAATAAGATTTTATTTCAGTTGAATATCTGGGCTCCCAAAGTCAGAATCATCACATTACACACACACACACACACACAATTATCGCATGCAACCACTCCACGCCATTTACTTTTTCCTCTTTTTGGGAGTTCGAAGCGCAACGCTTCAAGAGCATCACCGATAACCGAAAACGAGCAAGGCAAGAGAAACACACAGACCGCCAGAGAGTGATGACGCGTGCCAGTGTTTATAAATAGTATGTTCTGGAACAGGGGCGTGGGACTGGGGACGAGGGGAAGAGCTGTAGCCATCTTAAATGACGTAATTTCCCCCTTGTTCCCCTTTTTCCTCCTACGGCGGCTATTTTGGCAGCCAGTGCCTGTAAAAAAAGGCCAGATTTCCTTCAAAATTTCCCGAATTTCCCTCAATTTTAACTTTTCAGCCAATTCGTACTTGAAAGTTGCTGGGGGCGTAACTCAAATAATGACCCATTATTCGATAGAGCACAACAGTATAAGATGAGTTTTATTAACATTTATGGTTATACAATTATTATTTAAATGACTATTGATCGGGGGAGCTTTACATTGAATTTAAGATGATTATTATTTAATTAACTATTATTATTCACACCATTTTAATAAAAACCTAACTGGAAAGTTATCACCTTGTTAATGTTGCCGGAGGCTGATTCTATGAGACGGTTAACGCCGGCCGGACACACCCATCTTCGTGGTCAGCTTCGCTGGTCGGGTCGCCAAAGGACTAAAGATGAAAGACGAATGACGACAGATAGACGTTTCGGGTGTTACGCCTGCCTATATCAAGCGCGTGCTTCTGCGGCCCCGCTCAGTGGCCGGTGGAGGGGATTTCTGCAACTGTCTTATTTCGCAAGGTTCGACGACCAAATGGTGGCGTTGCAATCCCACTCGTTTCCAGGTTTAATGTTTGAAGGTGTGATCAGGCAAGCCGTTCAGCTAAGGCCTGATCACACCATAACATATGACTGGCCTTCCTGCTGATTCGCCGTGTAAACTAACGACGGTTCGAGCACCCATAACATTATACAGGCCTGCATCGTGTTCCAAACCAGTGCGTGAAGAAGGAAATACGAGTGTTGCAGAAATTTACTATGAAGAACGCGAGCCATACAGATTGTCAGAAGCTGTGAACTACAAAAGTGCTCCGCTATCATGAGAGGTGAAAAATTAAGAATTTACTACTAACGAGGACAATGAGAACAAATATGTGACCTCCAAGTCTACTGCCGATGATGTGAAATATGTATATTCTACCCATGATGATGAAGTGTCGACATCTGCAAAGTAAGAGCATAAACATATTGCTGAAGATAAGAGATACTTGAAGTTACGAAAGAAGAAACGCAGATTCGAACCTAGTACTCTGGCCCAGAGGTATCTCACAACTTCTCATCACAGAAGAACATAGATGCAGACATGTATCGTGAACCTTCTGCGAAGAGTGACGTGAAGTCTAGCTACTTATTTTATGAAGACCCCAGTGGCTTATTTAATAGACTATAGGTGGTGTTTACATTGCAGAGAAGGGGAATATCTTTCTGTCAGCGAAGAGATAAATTCGATTATTGATGAACTCAGAGCTAGAGGCTTCATTGAATAATATATTATGTATATGATTTGGTTTAATTATATAAATAAATACAAAAGAAATTAACACAAATTTGTTTTATTTTTAAATTCCTATCTACTGCTATGTGTTTATGAATGTCTGGTAGGCTGCAAGTGAATGTCTTGCTACAATACTTCCAACTCACTTCGCGATGAACAACAAACATTATCTTTGCACTTCTTGCCATATCTATTCAGACAATCACTGCAGGCCAACATAGAATGACTACTTTCATGTTTTCGCGATGTAAGGAGCAAATCTTCAGAGTCCCTTGCTGTTGACGATGCAGTCACAGGCGGTAAGTCTTCAACCAATGATTTCATATTTATATTGTAACAGCGTACGTGATCGTGGTGGATGTATTTAGACGCAATTGTATGCTTTTATACGTTTATCACGGAATGATGGCTCGTGTTGTCCATCTCGGGTTGTCATAGCGTGACCTGCTTGTTACCTACTTATAAATTTCTGACATGCTGCAAGTATTTGAGATGAACATACATTGAGTACGGTCATGTACGAAAATATTTTGTTGGAGATACAGTTCGTTGTGATTTTTGCATGATGAACTCTATACTTAAATATGTGAATAAAATAATAACATTTTTTCAATTGCATATAATGTTGTATTTTTACCTGTGAAATAATCGGACTCCCTATGGGGTTTGAACCTGCGATACCTTATTTTCAAGGATGATGTACTATCTCCAGTGCCGCCAGGGTACAAGAGTTATTTCCTATAAAGCGCACGTAGCTGTGCCGTCTCTCTTGCGTCACTAATGGTTTGAATGTATGTTGTTTCGTATGTGCTAACAGTTATATATGTATATATTTAGTATTTAAAACTAGATAAATTGATACCTTGTAATGTACAGTAAAACCTCGTTAATCCGGCCCTCGTTGATCCGGATCTCCGGATAATCCGGAAGTTTTTAATTTAATGTTCACATCGATAATATGTAATATGAAGTGGATTGACTCCCCAGCNTCTCCGGATAATCCGGATCTCCGGATAATCCGGAAGTTTTTAATTTAATGTTCACATCGATAATATGTAATATGAAGTGGATTGACTCCCCAGCTATAAATAGCTTTGACTTCACCTTGAATCCCTACCCATCACTTCCCCTCCCTCAATCTCCTCAGTTTTCCTACTGTTTTCAAATGGCACTTGTCATTTTGTTTATTGTGTGTGGTTAAACTGGATATTGTTTTTGTTTTTTATCAAAGTGTTTGGGAGTGTATTGTAGTGTACGTACGAGTTTAAAATGGCATCGAAGCGAAAGAAGGTTTCAATGGATAAAAAGTTAGAGGCTATTAATCGAATTGATAAAGGAGAAGCATTGAAAAAAATAGCTGCTGAATTGGGAATTGGAACTTCAACAGTGTCCGACTGGAAGAAGCAAAGAAAAGAAATTTAAGATTTTTGTTGTAAAATTATATTTAAAAACCGTTTGGAAAAAAGAGGAACTGCAAAAAAAATTTAAAAAATGAAGCACTAGACGACGCACTATTCATGTGGTACAGTGCTCAGCGAGAACGTGGTTTGCCTATATGTGGACCGATCTTCGCCCAAAAAGCTTTGCGCTTAAACAAAAAGTTACCGAATCCTAACCTAGAATTCACTGCTAGCCAGGGGTGGCTAGAGCGTTTTAAAAACCGACACGGTATTTGCCAACTTACTCTGACTGGAGAGAACTTGTCTAGTGATGTTGCTGCTGCTGAAAAATTTAAAAGGGACTTCGAACAATTTATTTTATCTGAAGAATTGACAACCGATAAAGTTTATAATGCTGACGAAACTGGGCTTTTTTACCGGATACTTCCGAGCAAAACGTTAGCATCAAAGCTTGAAGATTCGGCTAAGGACTACAAGAAAAGCAAAGATAGGCTAACTGCTACGGCTTGTAGCAATGCATCAGGGAAACATAAGTTTCCTCTTGTCATTGTAGGGAAATCCAAAAATCCCCGAGCGCTAAAATGACATAAATGACCATGCGATTATTTTCCTTGTCGGGGGTGATGTCTATGTTATGAATATGGTGACTGTATTTTAAACGGTTCGGAACTTATAGCTAACTATGCTTATAAGTATGCAATGAGAGACTCCGGTAGCCAATCGGGGCCGAGACCATTTCGAGAGCCTCGCATAGTCAATCGGAGAGAGAATGAGAAAATAAAATCTGAATGTATGAGCATGAACAAGGTATTCGGAAAGACTCTGAGAAAACCCCTTCGCTTGTAATGCATGAGCATGAAGTAGGGAACAAGATGGCCGATGCTGGTATGGAATGATAGAGCATGAATGTCGCTCCTCATTCCTCATTTTCCCAACAAGAAGTTACTTAGACACATTGTGGAGTTATGAGCAATGCCAGTCGAGTTGTGCAAGATATATTTTTTGAGGGAAATTCGGGACATTTTAAGGAAAATTTGGCCGGTTTTACCAGTACTGTCTACCAAAATGGCCACCATAGGTGGGAAATAGTAATAAAAGGGGGAAATGACATCATCCAAGATGGCTGCGGCTCGTCCCCTCGTCACCAGCCCCACGTCCCTGTCCCAGAACATACTATTTATTACTCGTGCCATTGCCGCGATAATACTAAAGGGACTTGTGCTGCCTCCTGTCCTTGGAAGAATAAATTACTTGGTTATCGCTGCAATAACGTTCTAGTCATCGCCCTCGCCTCACTCAGTAAAACTCGTATTGCGAGGAAACTTCTGGAACGTGCCGGATTAGCTATACAAGCCACGACGGGCCTCCAAGTGGAGATTCTGAAGTCCTTTACGGCCACTAAGGCCGTCCCTTAACGATACCCAATTTTCTGCTACCTTCTGTTATACCCATTGGCACAGCATAAGGCATAAAAGTTTCAATAGCAGAAGTGGAAAAATAATGCATCAGTTCATACCCACCCGTTACCTAAAGTGCGAACGGAAAATTGTAAATGGCAGGCAAAAAAACTCGCAAAAGGCAGACATTCCGTAGTTGGCAGGGGTACAAACGCCATCCAATATTCTATGTATGTGCTTTGTGGTACATACAAAAAGTACGAAGATTGTTTTTTTTTCTTCTGAAGACTGCATTTATGTAAGTTTCCGAGTACGAATGTGATGTTAGTGACGGCACTGCTTATGTATAAAAAACAAGGTACTGTATTCACATTTATGTACAACGGACATTTACGTGACTAACTAAAACAATATTATTATTAATTAAATATTTATCTTTAACAAGCATAATTATCAATTTCGTGTTTTCCATAATCAAACAAGCTTTTGCAGTTAGAAAGCCAAAAGAAGGCAAAAATATCACAATACTAAAAATAAGGCATTTGGGTGTGTCTGTTAGGTAACGTTACTCATGCTACACACATCAAAGTATCTACTTTAGAAATCAATAGATTTGATTAGCAAAAAACCGCAGGCAGCCGATTACACTAACAGTTACTTGTGTATTATTGCTTTTAGACAAAAATATTCTAGAACAAAACGTTTTCTGACAATAACATAAATTATAACGAGCAATAATTTATCACACAAAATAACTAAAAAAATGTTGTTACACGACGGTGATTTGAACTCTAAAACCTAAAAAAATACGATACGGTACACAGAAAACTTGCAAAGTGGCCATGTAAAATGTTATAAACACGAAAACATTCCATAGTTATCACGAATGTGTTTACTGTTTTATTATGACTATGAGAATAAATTACACTCACTGGAGAGCCAAAACAAATTGGTATAGGAGTACGCATACAAATAACAGAGGTATGGAACCAATCAGAGTAACGCGATGCGATCGGCAGCGCCTTTATAAGACAAAAAGCGTCTGGCAAAGTTGATAGATCGGTTACTGCTGCTACAATAGCAGGTTATCAAGATTTAAGTGAGTTTGAACGTGGTGTTATAGTCGGCGCACGAGAAATGGGACATAGCATCTCCAAGGTAGCGATAAAATGTGGATTTTCGCGTACGACCATTTCGCCAATATGCCGTGAATATTGGGAATCCAGTAAAACATCACATCTTCGACTTCACTGCGGCCAGAAAAATATGGTGAACGCACGGAACAAACGACGACTGACGAGAATCATTAAACGTGACAGATGTGAAACACTTTCTCAAATTGGCGCAGATTTCAATTCTGAAGCATTAACAAGTGTCAGCGTGCGAACTATTCAACGGACCATCATTGATATAGGCTTTCGGAGCCGAAGACCCACTCGTGTACCGATGTTGACTGCACGACACAAAGATTTACACCTCGCCTGGACCCGCCAACACCGCCATTGGACTGTTGATGACTGGAAACACGTTGCCTGGCCTGACGAGTCTCGTTTCCAATTGTATCGGGCGGATGGACGTGTACGGAAATAGAGACATCCTCATGAATCCATGGACCCTACATGTCAAAAGGGGACTGTTCAAGCTGGTGGAGGCTCTGTCATTGTATGGGGCGTGTGCAGTTGGCGTGAAATGGGACCCCTGATACGTCTAGATAAGACTCTGACAGGTGACAGATACGTAAGCATCCTGTCCGATCACCTGCACCCATTCATGTCAATTGTGCATTCTGACGGACGTGGACAATTCCAGTAGGACAATGCGATACCCCACACGTCGAGAGTTGCTACCGAGTGGCTCCAGGAACACTTTTCTGACTTTTGACACTTCCATTGGCCACCTAAATCACCAGACGTGAACATTATTGAGCATATCTGGGATGCCTTGCAACGTGCTATTCTGAAGATATCTCCACCGCCTTGCACTCCTATGGATTTGTGGACTGCCTTGCAGGATTCATGGTGTGAATTGCCTCCTGCGTACCTTCAGACATTAGTTGAGACCATGCCACGTCGTCTTGCGGCACTTCTGCGTGCTCGCGGGGGCCCTACACGATATTAGGCAGGTGTACCAATTTTTTTGGCTCTTCAGTGTAAAACATTTCCCATTACTTACGTGTACATTAAGTTTCATTTTGTACATAAATACGTTTTACAGAACCCGTTATATTTTCGTAAACGGACACATACGGCGTGAGGTTGTTACTAGGGTGTACGCCATCTTGTCTGTCGCAGCTCCGTGGGTATAGCAGAAATTTAGAACACGTTCTATTACCGTTTCGGGCATGCCCATTGGTACCAAAACTGTTATACCCGGAGCCAGACCTCTCCGGAGGGGGCTGGATTGTAACCTACACGTAAGCAGAAATGCTAGCAGAAAATGGATGTGAAAACTGCTACTGAAATGGGTATCGTGTGGGCAGACTTACGCGCCAGGTGTGTGGACCAGCGAAGCAACGAGCGGCGACTAGTGAGTGACCAACGAGAGTGAAGTGCGAGCTGCTGTACAGTGTAGAGTGAGACAGAGCGGCGGGACTGTGGAACTGGACGCGTGAGCAACAGACATTTGGAATGATGGCAATAGAGAGCTTGATTGTATATGTGTAAGTAATAAGTGCGGATTAAGTGACTGTAACAAGTATAACGAGAGTGATAAGAACTTTTAATTAGTATTGAGACTAGCATTAGATATAAGTGTTGATAGTAGCGATAACTAGTTTAAAGTTGTATTTTATAGAACTATAAATAAGTTAAAAATTTAATTTAGGTATTTTATTAGGACCTTTCTCCCCCACGAACTCTAATGCGCCCATGGCAACTTGTAACAATACTATTATTACTGATGTTTTGTACAGCAATTTAAAAATCAACCATTGATGTGAATTCCCTGCTTACAACAGCTTTGTTTTAACGGACACGCTAACATGCTCCCAATAAAGTTGGCAGCAATGTACGAGTATCTATTTCATGAATTAGGGTATTTTTGGAACGTATGATGCTTTAATTGGTTGATACTAAAAAAAATGCCATTTATGTGATGTTTTACGCACATAAAAGTAGGATTTCGCATATTAGTAACATTTCATATTCATAACATTTTCAAATTTTCATTGTTCGGCTATAACATAGTGATCGGATACACAGCAATGTTCATTTTACACGAAATGGAAGGATACAAAATCATTAAAAATAAAGTAGATCCTTAGTAGGGCATTTAAGCGTGCTCAATTTATCGCAGACAACCTATAAGCATCATTATCTGTGCTATATATTTGTTTTAGTTTGTTTAAGTAGCTACTGTGGTCGCGCGTCGCCAACGTCGTCCATAAACCGCGGACAAAAAGAGTTGACTTTTCTGGGCTTGTTAATTCACGGTAAGTTTACCATTTTAATATGCCATTTTCTTACACGCAAATATTTACTTGTTGTAGCTTGTTTCAACTCGTGCGTCCCTTCCGTGACATACCATAACATTTCTGTGCATGCCAGTGTTTATCGAAAAGCCGCAACGGATTCCTGTTGTGTCGTGAGCGAGCGAACAACGAACAGCGGCGCTGTACGATTAGCGCGCACCGGATGTTCGCAGTTTGCTGACTGCTATCAGCCCGAAGAACAGGGCGAAAGTGTGGAGAAACCGGATAGATAAGGAGAAAGCGGATAAACACGAACTGAAATTGTGACAACCAACGTAATTTAGCAACTAACTGGTACCAAGACAAAGTTTATCATTATACACGTATTAAATATATTATTTCATAGCCCTGTAGCTTGGCTACAAAGTGGGCGGAACGGAATGAAAATAAATAAAACAAACACACCGACTATATTTCCGTGTCAAATAAGGCCGCAGGTTAAAATACTAATAAATTTAATAAATACAAAACTCACACGTGCAGTTAATCACACTGCTACGCCCGGAGCTCGCAACGATACGAACAATTTCTTTCTTCACTTCGACTCGTACATTTAGAATGATCTCGACGGCAAGTAAACGACTGCTGGAAGAGCCAGGCAAAATCTTGGAGTAGTCACGTCCAGCAGTGGTGTATCGAATGCATTGCCAAAGAGAATTTTATGAGGCAATTTCTGTTTTTGCCGCAATGAATGTAATGATGCGAAATCATACTGGAATTGCACACGTTCACCGCACTCGAGAAATATGTATTTCATCTGCATACGACAGTTTTATAAAGCAACGTTTCTGGTGCTACGAGCCGTCAGGCGTATATGTAAATGTGGAAATGTTAGGAAAATACACACACGGGTAAACCGTACACCTGATTGCATTCGAATTATAACTTTACAACGAGCCTCACTGGGCGTGGAAATCTGACACACAGTTTCAAGTTATAATAATAAGATGTAATTATTAAACTTTGTCCAGGTGTTATCCGAACCACATCGAAAACAGTCACATGACTGGATTAGAATACTGTGATAAATAATTGTACACACAATTTTTTACGTGCCCCATTCATTCAGCAATAAAAAATCTAATAATTTGACTAACGTTGAAAACAAACTCGTACAGCCTTTGACATGATCGACATGAAATAAATCAAGAGGTGATTTTGAAAATATGTTCCTAAGCAAACAATTTTTGGGAATAAAGCTTAATTGTGTCGCAATATTAACGTGATGTGTAATCAAACAAATATTCTACGGGGATAATTTCAGCTTGTACTTGAAGTTTTGCAGTTAGAAAGACGTATAACAGTTTACATTTAAGTAAAACAATATTTGAGGCCGAAAATGCAAAAGTTCTAAACGCACTTAAAATATAACCTTGGGAAATCAAAAAAGTATATTCCACATTACGACGCTGTTCCCTCTCTATTAGCAAAGCATTTATGACTAGAATTTTGCTATACCTATTTACAAATGGATCATTGCTTTCAAACATCGCGGAAACATACACAACGTTGAGGTTTCAAGGAAAGTTTAAAACTAAAAAATAACAATAATTCATCGACACGAGTTCTTTTTCTGGGGTTTGTGCGGCTCGAGCTGCATGTTCGCGTCAAGGCAAGGCAGTTAAGCTTGCATGTGTTACTTCACGTGCGGGAAGTTTCCAAACCGAGATAACCCACGACTTGGTGNCAGTTAGAAAGACGTATAACAGTTTACATTTAAGTAAAACAATATTTGAGGCCGAAAATGCAAAAGTTCTAAACGTACTTAAAATATAACCTTGAAAAATCAAAAAGTATATTCCACATTACGACGCTGTTCCCTCTCTATTAGCAAAACATTTATGACTAGGATTTTTCAATACCTATTTACAAATGGATCATTGCTTTCAAACATCGCGGAAACATACACAACGTTGAGGTTTCAAGGAAAGTTTAAAACTAAAAAATAACAATAATTCATCGACACAAGTTCTTTTTCTGGGGTTTGTGCGGCTCGAGCTGCATGTTCGCGTCGAGGCAAGGCAGTTAAGCTTGCATGTGTTACTTCACGTGCGGGAAGTTTCCAAACCGAGATAACCCACGACTTGGTGNAGGCAAGGCAGTTAAGCTTGCATGTGTTACTTCACGTGCGGGAAGTTTCCAAACCGAGATAACCCACGACTTGGTGGAACAAAGCTCAGAGTGTGCGACACAGGGAAGCAGTCACGCATCAGAAATAACCAAATCATAACGGCAAGGGGGGAGGTACCATAAAAAACTCACTGTTTTAGTGGACACCCTATATACATACTACAGTCACGTCCGCCTAAATTCAGTAACGAAATGAACAGCTCAAACCCCCACGGACAGAACCGTCTTCGACCAATAATGACCAACGACGTGAATTCAGCAGGGCTAAACAATTCCTGCAGCCGAACAGTACACACAGCTCGTTTGACGTGAAACTGTATGTCGTTTGAAAACTTCAATCTCAAAAGTATTCTAACGCACTTACAAGATTGTACGTTATGTTGTGTGAAGTAGATATGCTGCTGGTGACACTATCTCACAAGTTCGACACTGAAAGCACAGACTTCGAAAAATTTGTTACGCCGTTTTCAATTTTCTCAGCACAGATTCGACCTTCTTGTCGCATGAACGCGATGAACTACCACCGATGGACCCAGAAGACGGCTGGCCACTTGAGTAATGTGCATGGCATACTCGATGGGGAAGAGGTAATGACGTGAGGGCTGAAATAAAATGCTGTTTGAATCTCTAAACATAGATATTTTCATTTTCGCATCGTTTCTGTTCGGAATGTCAGAGGTCGGAAAGAACGAGTTCCCATTAATGCATTCATTTTATTTCGTTCCTTTTTGCTTGGAACGAATGCAGAACGCGTTAATTTTTTGCGAGATGAATGAATCCTGTACAAACCGGAACGATATTTTGAGTTACAGTATTCGTTCATAGACGGAAAACTTACCAATTATATTTTTTAATGAACATAACTGAAGTATTTCCCGTAACAATTCGTAAATAATGCAACCGCATTCGTAGAAAAATACAGCAGCTGTGTGTTGTTTACAATTTGCGAGTTCTGTCGATTAGTCAGCTTGTTGTTTTCTTTGTTCTGCAAAACTCACATGTTGTTAGTGAACAATGGAAGAAAATAAAAAACACTTTCGCCGTAGGTTAGCTGCGATAAATTCTTCCCTTTCTTTTCGGAGAATGGAAACAAACAAAAATCGTGAAGTGCAGTTTGTGTAATTGGAAGACATTAGGTGCTGAAGAAAATTTTAACCGAATCTGAAGCTGCACATACAGACAATTAATATTACTGTATTATATTCATTTCATCTCAATGTAAGAATTTAAGTCTCAAGACGTAATAAAACTCTCCAGAAGGTCGATTACGGATCTGTTTTTGCCCCTTGTCAGTTCACCAACTGTCAATCTCTTTTTGACGTGTCATAAGCACAACGGCTGGGCCTTACCTACGGAGTAGTTAGGAAATTACGGTTGCGCTCCACCTGGCGTCCTGGCGGGGAACCGGGGAGCCGGAGAGCCACAGCAGCCATCTTAAATAAAGTTACGCAGCCATTTCTTCCCTTTTCGTTCTCCAAATTTCCCTTTTTCCCCTCAAAAACTGCTAAAATCGCTAGATTTTCCCTTAAATTTCCCGAATTTCCCTCTAAACCAGCATAATGTTTCACAACAAATGTGTTTTGCACAATGCGGCTGACTTTTGCTCAACGCGGATGAATACAGCGAATATTGTGCAATTGTCCGTCGGAGTGTGCAATAATTTACAAGCACACACTGTCATTCAATGCCAGCGCCATCCAGCTTGTCTGAAGAATGTTCCAGTTCATTATTCCGTGAAACACCTCTCGTTTCTTCCAGTCTCTCCCCCCCACGCTCGTTCTCACTCGCCTGCTCTATCACTTGGGGTTTTCTCATATTCCTTCCGGTCTCCTTTATTTTTCTCATGCTGTCTCGTTCATTCCTGTCTCACGTCCAGTCTATCCCCTGGAGGGTTTTCTCACATTCCTTCAGATTTCCTTTATTTTAACCATTTCCCCTCTCTTGCTATTCGAGCCCCACAATCTTGGATGTTCCCCATCACCGTCGTATGCTGTCACCATGGTTTTCTCATATTCCTTCTGGTCTCTTTTCACCTATCGCCCTGGCGCGAACAAGTCTCATGCTCTGTCATTCCACCTTGGTTTTCTCATATTCATCATTATCTCCTTTCACCTGGCAACCTCCCGGGGACACGACACGGAGCGAAGCTTGCCCACATACGCTATCTTATAGTCGCACAGCGCGCGCGTCAAGTACGTCCTAAGCTCACTTATAAGCATAATTGCTGTAATTTCCGAACCATTTAAAATACAGCCACCGAATTCATAACATAGGTATCACTCCCACAAAGAAAAAGGGCCGCAGGGTCAAGTATGCCCTTAGTTCACTTATAAGTATAGTTGAATGTAATTTCCGAACCGTTTAAGATATAGTCGCCAATTTCATTGCGCAGTTATCGATCCCTACGATGAACTGGGCCGCAGGGTCAAATAAACCATTAGCCCACTTATGAGCATAGTCACCCACCTTTACCCACCCACCGAAACTATAGGCACCAAATTCATATCATTAACATCACCTCTGATGAACGGGGTGGTAGGGCCAAGTAAACTTTAAAGCATCTTACATTGAAGAGCCAAAAAACTGGTACACCTGCCTAATATCGTGTAGGGCCCCCGAGCACGCAGAAGTGCCGCAAGNGAAGAGCCAAAAAACTGGTACACCTGCCTAATATCGTGTAGGGCCCCCGAGCACGCAGAAGTGCCGCAAGACGACCTGGTATAGACTCGACTAATGTCTGAAGGTATGCAGGAGGCAATTCACACCATGAATCCTGCAGGGCAGTTCACAAATCCAATCTGCGCCATTTTGAGAAAGGGTTGCACGTCTGTTACGTTTAATGATTCTCGCCAGTTATCGTTCCCGTTCTTTCGCGATCTTTTTCCAGCCGCAGCGATGTCGAAGATGTGATGTTTTACCGGATTCCCGATATTCACGATACACTCGTGAAATGGTCGTACGCGAACATCCAAATGTTATCGCTACCTCGGAGATGCTATGTCCAATCTCTCGTGCGCCGACTATAACACCACGTTCAAACTCGCTTAAATCTTGATAACCTGCCATTGTAGCAGCAGTAACCGATATAGCTGCCGACTGCATCGCGTTACTCTGATTGGTTTCATGCCTCTGTTATTTACATACCGACGCCTAAACCAGTTTTTTTGGCTCTTCAGTGTATAAGTATAGTCGACCGTCATTTCGCGTCCGCCGAAGCTATGTGTCATCAAATTCATAACATAGACATCACCGCCAACAACGAACAGGATGGTGGTTTCAATTACGCCCTAATTCCTCGTATAAGCAAAGTTTCCTACCATTTCTTACCCACTGGGGCTATAGTCACTAAATTCATATCATAGGCATAACCGCCGATGACAGACAGGGTGGTATGGACAAGTATACTTTAAGCTCTCTTATAAACATAGTTTCCATACGTTTCCCACCCACCAAAGCTACGACCACCAAATTCATATCACAGATATCNGCTCTCTTATAAACATAGTTTCCATACGTTTCCCACCCACCAAAGCTACGACCACCAAATTCATATCACAGATATTACCTCCGTCTGCAATCAAGGAGATCCAGACAAGTAGGCCTTAAGCCATGTTATGAGCATAGTCGGTCAGCATTTCCAAACCTTTGAAGTTCAGGATCATGTACCAACCGTCCACACATGTAAATAAATAAAGGTATACGNGCTCTCTTATAAACATAGTTTCCATACGTTTCCCACCCACCAAAGCTACGACCACCAAATTCATATCACAGATATCACCTCCGTCTGCAATCAAGGAGATCCAGACAAGTAGGCCTTAAGCCATGTTATGAGCATAGTTGGTCAGCATTTCCAAACCTTTGAAGTTCAGGATCATGTACCAACCGTCCACACATGTAAATAAATAAAGGTATACGTACATGTACGTCACAAAGTTACCGTTGAAAGTAGGAGTGTAGGGTCTGAAATAGCACACGCATACGCATCGGCCTGCACACACACGACAATCACCCACCTCCAGCCATTTCGTCTGATACCGCAGTTGTCTACCAACTCGGATCTTCCTCAGAGACAGCTAGCCTCCCTTCGCCCACCGACATTCAGGCTGTATACGTAAATGTGAGAATTTATATATATAAATGAATGTTAGCATGGATAACATTCAAAAAAAACTATAAGCAAAAAAGCAAGATATACACTAATGTGCTGCATGCATGATGTATGAACATAGTTGTGGGTAACAGTAAAATACATATATATTAATATAAACTAATATCAGTCCAAAAGAAGAGCCAGCGGCCCGAGACATCGTTAGCATGGGTAACCCTTGACAACCAGCCATATATTTAAAAAAATAATGGGGGTATTCAATTGCACCGAAAACAAGACATACGTAGTCGTAGGTTAAATGAAAACACGTACGCATGAAGGTACATAAACACCATCTGCCTAACGCGATGGTCGGGGAAACCGTATGTAAAAGATATAAAACCGTCTTGTACATGAAAAATCAGTCACATAACAAACAATAAAGGACTGGCATATACGAAAATTCACCACGAGTATGTTGAAATAACGAGTCACAATATAATATCCTGATGGAGCCACAGCCCATATCAGTGATATCAGTGTTACTATCATGCCCACATGAGAAAGAACGAATGATCACAAGGGCCAACCCCAAAAATGAGTACAATGCATCAAGTACAATACACATTGCACGACTTGTAAAGACTGTGTTCCTTTGCTTGACACAAATAACATACTTTTAAACCATTAGTAGCGAAAGAGAGACTACTACAGTACTACATTCCGACCACAAAAATACCCATAGTTATAATGACAAACGGCGCTGAAAGTACGGAGAACGAACGAATGTTTCATCATCATTTTCTCAGAGTCGAAAAATTTATT
>NQII01008726.1:34124-48430 GCA_002778355.1 Clitarchus hookeri
AAAAAAATGGCATGATTCTGCTACTTCGATTTAGGAGTCACAAGAGTGTGTGTGTGTGTGTGTGTGTGTGTGTGTGTGTGTGTTTGGAGTTCGTCCCACCAGCCCAAGAAATTTGCAGTCATCTTCCAAGCTGTAAAACTACCTCCACTGTGCTTGTATTTATTTCATCTGCTATTTTCTTCCGGGTGACAGCGTTGACGAAGGATTGGAGGAAAGCTATTTCAGAGCCGCTGACAAACTGGAGCAGCCCAGATACACCTCCAACGCCGCGCGACTGTGGCGCTATATCTGTACAGTGAAATCAACAACTGCCGCCGAGTGGATGACTGGGATGACGGGATCAACCAACGCGCTCGTCGCTTTTACAGATTTTTTTTTCAACAAATGGCGACAATGTACTGTGGACAATGAACTTGTCCTGCGTGTCTTCGAGAGAACTGTTACGGTGTTAGAAATGTTATCAAGTTTTCGTGAGCCGGTATTGGCACCTAGAGGGCAGGCATTGTCCTGCCTGTTTCTATTTAAAAATTCCCTACAATTTATACTTGCCATTTTTTATCTCGAGTTTATTATGCGATGTTATTTTATAGCTTGGTTTAGCTCGAGGGTATTTAAGTATGGTCGAAGATACTGCTCAGTGAAACTTTCTTTCGGCATTAAGATCTGTATGTTTAAAGTGTGTAATTACATTCAATCGTTTCTACCAGAGATCAGCTTGCGAACAACTTTTATTTACGAACTGATGTTAGCCGAATTAATACTCAAAATAAGCGGCGCCCTATTTAAAGTTCTAGATAGTTCTACCATATTGCACGACTTTTTCAGCTATTGATTTCCAACAAGTTTACCAATTGAAATACCTCGATTTACTTGAATTCTTATTTCACTACATACATACTCGTATGCAGAGTGGGAAAATATATGATCACAGTACAATTAAACATCAGGATGGGGATGAAAGAAATGACAAAACAATTGAGAAAACTTTCCCAAGAAAAGTTTTACAAATGTATCACTACACAACTTATCGTGGATAGGAGATGAGAGTTCTTGTGTCAGAACAAAAAACTGAAATGCACGTGTTCAGAACTGCTCTTTTCGCCGCTAGGTGCACTAGTAATTTTTTTGTTTCCCTCTCCTGGTCATCTTGCGAGATAAGTTTCTACTAAAGTCACTACGCAATGTGACGATATAATTATTCTTCTGTTACTCTTAATACCTCTACAAATGTCTGCCATTTCCAATTTTCGTCTATGCAAGTCCATGATTTATTGTAAATCTCTCAAACGTGAAATCTCGCCAACGCACAGCAGTTGTTAAAACAAAATGACGTGCACCCATTAATAACAAGCAGGACTACTGTGTGCTTAATGTCTCAAGCTAACACCACTGTGCTGCAAAAGTCACACGACCTGCAAATGGCCGTTGTTAGCTTTCCTCTTCGCCCTGTCACGAGGTAGCAAATCTCCACAAACTTTGGTTTTACTTTATAATTTTTTGATGCACGTTATGCCTTTCTAACTGAAAGAAGACTCATTTTCCCGATATACGCATTACCGTCGCGTGTATAATTTAGTTATCGCTTCTTCCACTGTATTAAGTTATAAGGCGCGACTCGCTGACCGTGATAAAAGGCATTAAGAGAAGTCGAGGTTTTCTTAAACATGTTCATCGTGAGTTTTTCGCTGGAACATTCGCGACCTTGACTACAACTGAGAAAAAAACCCAGCCAACGCTAAATTACAAACTTTTTCTTTAATAATTGTCCTTAGAGTGCCAAATTCTAGGTACGTACTCAAACCAATGTTTTACTTACTGTGTTTGTGCTCGATATCATTACTAGTCTTCCCTATAAGTTCACGACGTCCCAGCGTGGAGTGGCTTCACCCGTATGAAAGGTACACATGTCATTATTGTTAAGACATCTGCGTTCAGTTTAGAACATGACTTCTGCTTCCTGTACAACCCACCCACATAGTAAACAAACGGTATGAACGGGTTTGAGAACAATCCAACCCAATACTAATATTTGATTTATTTAGTTTATGTTTTTCAGTTTCGCCCGTTTTGTGTACAGGCAGAAAACAGTTCAAATATCGAAAACAACAGTGATACGCGAGACAACTGTATCGCCTCATGTCATTTTTTTTGTAGCTATACTGCTAGTTCAACGTAACTCAAAAATTTACAAAATAACACTATGAACAAAATACCGGTGTGCACGCAACAAGCGTGCGGTAGCACAAAAAAAAACTTGGCCGATCACTGCAACTGCCATTCTTAGCACCAGCGCGTAAGTCTTGGTTCCATCACAACTCTATTTTTAAAAACTTTTAGCAAGTGACATCCCCACGCTGTTGGCGCATTTAAAAGCGTTTAAGAGTTGTAAATAATTTTCTACAGTTTTGCAATAGTACATATTCTTTCGTATCTTTCGTATGCGAACAGTCTGAAAAAAAAAACTTTTTAAAACACGATTGAAATAAAGTAATAATTTCAAAATTTCGATTTCTTTCGTAAAATATTTTAAAAAAGAACATTAATGCAATTGGTTAAAGTAAGATTAATTATACTGAAGTTAGGAACAAAACGAGTTTTCTTATGGGAGAGTTTGGCATAGGGAAAATTTCCGCCGCTAGGTGCGCAGTGTTCCAAAGAGATAGTTTTTAAATACAATTTTAATCTACGTGAATAATAGAAGATAAATCTTTTACTTACGAAGTTATTTAATATTTGATTTGTGTTTATTGCAATTATCCTCTTTTTTAACGTAGAAAATAAGAGAAAAATCTCGTGCACACTAGCGCTTACCTAGTGGCGAAACTTTTTGGTTGCCAAACTTTTAACATTGATCTTCCCAACCTGAGTAGAAGTAACTTTAGCTAAAGGTCAAAATAATTTTTCATGTCTTCAGGACGCCGTGAAGACAATATTTTATTAGAAATTTGTTGTGTAGCTTACCTGAATTTCAATGTAAACTTCCCAGATAAAATTTACAATCGAAATACTCTGACTGCAGGTGAACAAACTGTCGGATTTGTAAGAAATTGCAACACGACACTCCCGTGACTTCAAGAAACAAGTAAGCTGAAAACAAACTTTGTGCAAAAACACCTCTTCGAAATGTTTACGAATTAACATTTTAAGTCAAAATTCTTATATTTATAGTAAAAAAAATATCATAAATGCAATTTTTTGAATTACTAGTAAACCCAGTAATTGTCAACGTCCATCACGTTTCTAACTTGCGAGAAATCTTAACTCCTTTAGGAATCGAGCCCGGGTCACCAATCTCACGGCCACAGCCCCTTCCTACCCAACCCCCAACCGTATATGTACCGGCCGCACACACAGCGTGAAACATTTTCAAGTTTTTTCTTACCCCCATTAATTTTCCTAAGATTCATTTGAATAGGAGCTGTCTGAGTGTGCTCCGCGAGTGTTAAAGCTGCAGTCAGACGACAAACGAGCAACTATCGAGCAAACACTTGTCGCAGCACCAGGTGTTTACAATATGTTTGAAAAGAATTCGTGTGCTTCTGGAGCGCGGACAACCGTCGATTTTTGATTGAAGGTTGAACAGTGCGTAAAAAGAAATTCTCTTTGCTTCTTGAGAACCTGCTGTTCTAATGAAATATTTCATGTATAATTGTTTTCCCTTTGTAACACCCTTGCTCCAAGTCAGATAGCTCAAAACTTAATGCAACATACATTTACGACGTCATTAAAGGCCGCTTCTCGATTCGGGCTCGAATATGAAATCTCTCTACCAAAAGCTGCCAAGGCGGCGAACATGTTTTCGCAATCAACTATTGCTAAAAGACGAAAATCTGAAACGAAGCCTTCATTTCGTTTAAGCAATAAGTAAAGGCATTAAATGAGTGCACTCAGACAAGGCGTAAAACGGTAACGTTGCAGAACGGTAAGCGTAACGACCTTCGGCGCGAAGGTAATTGTTTCGAGTCGCCTTCGGGTAAAAGCGCTCTCGTGCTCTCGGCGAGGTGCAGTTGAGAGTTGTGAGGCTTTGGTCGGCGCTTAGTAGAGAGGTCTAACGCCCGTGTGGGTGAAATGATATGAAGATGGAGCAGCGGCTAAATGTAAGAGCAGGGGAAACGGGCAATCCCCGAGAAAACTCGCCGACCAGCGGCATCGTCCGGCACGATCCCAAAATGCGAAAATCCGGGAGCGACCCCGCCGAGAATAGAGCCCAGTTCGCCTAGGTGGTACGCGAGTAGTCTAACTACTACACCACCGCGGCCCCGTAATGGGCAGGAGAGGAGGAAAATAACTAAGAAATAGTGTGAGGGAGGGGAAAGAGAATTGGACAATGAGGTGGGGAAAGAGAAAATTAATTAGGAAATAAGGTGGGGAAGGATAAAACGAATAAGGTAATGGAATATGGAGCAGAATAATGGTGTGGGGAGCAGAATAATGGTATGGGGAGCAGAAGATGGGGTGGGGAGCAGAAAAATAATTAAGTAATATCGTGGGGTATGAGAAAAATTAAGTAATAAAGTAGGGGATGCGAAGAATTAACTAATAAAGTGAGGGATGAGAAGAATCAAGTAATAAAGTGGGGGATGAGAAGAAGAACAAAGTAAACAACAAAGCAAGGAGCAGAAGAATTATTGTTTGCGCCAAATGTTCATGGCATGAAGTTATAAACAGGCGGAATGCAATGACATTAAAAAGTCTCTACCGATACCAAACCGCGCACTTATCTTTCTAAACGGCATTGGAATAAAGAAGGTTAAAATTACACGCACTGAATAAAACTTGCAGGATATCTGAAAGGTCTTGCCGTGTAAAGGTAACTTTTAACATAAATTCCCCAACCCAACTCAGTTAAATCTGAACAGTCTGGCATGTTTAAGCACCTTTACATAACGCAAGTGAAGCCTTCCGATGGAGGAGCTTTGAACGACTGTCCCGGGGATGGTTAAGGCGTGCCGTCTACATATAGCTATTTTGTGCGTTGTGCCACAGATGCGAGTGAAGGAATGACACGGGCAACACTGGCAAGTGCATCAAGTACCTAATCTCCTCTAAACGCTGAAACAATTTGTCGCCTCCCCTCTCACCCCCCTCGCTCATCACTCACTGCTGCTCTTGAGCTGCCCACCTCAAGTTAGGTCACTGCCGCTTGTGCTCATCGCCTCTGCCGCCGCCACCGCGGTCTTCCGAACTTCCCATCCAACGTCCTCGCTCTAGCGCGTTCCGTTCGCTCTTGCAAGCTGGTTTTGTCACGTATGAGTGAGCGAAGAGATTTGGGCGGCTCTTAAGGCGCCCGTCTACCTGGCGCTTGAACTGCGTTGCAGTGTGTTCGAAATACACGTTTTTCAACGAAACTATTAAGCGTGCGTCCAACGTGCTGATCTACGAAAAGAACACACACTTCAGACGAGAGCTGTTAAGTACTTTAAAAATATCACGTACGTTAGAAACATCAATTCAGAGTACTCCAAAACCGCTAAAAACGGCCTTTCCAAGGCGCTGTAGCTCAAAATGCACGCATCAGATACATACAAAACTACTATAGGCGCCTGCACTGAACCTTCCTAAAGACTTCCCACTAATAAAATAATATGGTCACCGCTGAAAGTCCCATAGGTACACGCAGCACGACGAGAACACTGCACGCCAGTTCAGAGCCTTGCGCTTAGCGGCGATGGCGTACTTGATGCGCGTGGCAGTGTCGCCCTTANCCACCACTGTGAAAGTCCCATAGGTACACGCAGCACGACGAGAACACTGCACGCCAGTTCAGAGCCTTGCGCTTAGCGGCGATGGCGTACTTGATGCGCGTGGCAGTGTCGCCCTTATCGCTCCCGCGCTTCTCGGCCTAAACGTGGGAAAAAGTTCCAGGTAGACGGCGGCCTTAAAGGCGAGGTCTTGAGAGCCGATGAAGGTGATTGAGGTGAGCATGGATCAGCGCCGGAATGAAAGGGCGGGGGAAACGGGAGACCCCCGAGAAATACGTCCCGACCAGCGGCATCGTCCGACACGATTCCCACATGCGAAAATCCGGGAGTGACCCGGCTGGGGATTTGTGACGTATGGTTTCCGAGGACGCAGGTTTACATTTCTACGTCACATCTTGTGGGAGTCGGTACTAGTCTCTACGACTTGCAAGCAGGTTTTTTTTTACCTTGTACAGCGAATGTAGTAGAGTTGTGTGCCATTGTGTGCGCTTTTATAATTTTAGTGTAATTACTGTTTATGATGCCTTCAGCACTGTTTGCATTCTGTGGTTTTAGTATTGCAAATGACTCCGCCTAGCAAGTGTGACGTTAATATTATTGCTGAAATTTTGACGTTTTCCCCATGTACATTACCGTTGGTTCCTAGGACATATGTTACTAGCAAAAAAAATTACGTTATACGAGTGATCAGTTAACGTTTAGACGCTCTTTAATAATGTATGTACTACGTCGAAATTTTAGTTGGAAATACACAGTATTAACTTTAAAAAAAAAAAACATGTGTGGAGGTTCGTGTGAGGTTTAAATAGCGCAATCCTGACCCCGACCGAAACTTTTAATTGTAAAGCCCGCCTAACATCTTGTGAAAGTGCGTCAGTAGCATGCATATTCACCATTTAGAATATTTCCCTGTTCTGATCCAAGTGTATTTAGGAACTTAATACAATAACCAATTTCGTTACTTTTTTTCATTTACAACCGACACATTTTTGAAAGAAAATAAAAATAAATGAGGCGGTAGAACACTTTTCAGTAAAACAATGGTAATTTGTAATTTACAAACCAGGCTTTTCCTTACCAAACTCATAATATTTTACTGAAGTTTTTGTTGAGTCTATTCCACATGGTGTAAACAAGCGTCAAAAGGGGATGTCGTATTTACGATAAGTACATAGCACAATAGACAAAATTTAACACAATTGAAAAAGATTTAGGAATCAAATTATACGTCAAGTTATGCACATCCACTTACCTACGGCTACATTTACAAATTTAAAAGAATTGTTTTAATAAAATTTTACATATAACTTGTCAATAATACATTCTTTTTTCTTTCTTATACATTTAATGGTTGTAAGAAGGATACTTTAATAGTACATATTTCTGTGACCTTATATCAAAAAATTTTCAAACATTGTAGTATTACGTATTTTGGTTCTCATTTTACTATAGTTACGCCAATTTAGACCCTAATACTTGTCTCTACTGTTTAAAAGAGTACTTTCTGGACGGGCTGTGTACGAAAACAACGAATGCGTTAATGAAATATTTAAAAGTTTAGTTTATGGTTCTTGATTAAAACTTACTGTTTTTTAGATAGGCCTATCTACTACAATAAGATAGGCAGAAATATTGAATGAAGTTCAGCCAGCATATTATTGGCTGCCCAATTTTATTTATTATTTCCGTCAGGTAGTTTACAAAATATATATTTTACTTGAGGTTCACTAGCTCCCCTGTAAACAGCACAGAGTCCATTATCGACTTTGGATTTCTCATCGATCCAGTTACACTGGGACACGCATTTCTGCTTTCGAGGTGTGCGTACACCGTACAAAACTTACGCTTGGGTACATTTTATGTCCTTTAGGGGTAACATAGGGTCATCCTATTTATCTCAGCGCCCTTTGCAAGCCTCCCATTCCGTGGTCTGGCGGTCATCTGCCGAGGTATGCAAGGCATTGCAAGCTCTGTCATCTCGACCTTGGAATAAGCGTATCTTTAAGAGCTTATTTGTTGCATGGTTCCGGAAAGGGAAGCAAATAACACCTAGGTATTCGTACGCAACTACTTCTACGAGGGAACTTGCTTGATCATGCTCAGTTTACGTACCCACACTAAAGCATTTTACATTGGAATGTATGTGTGTAAAATCGAGCTCTGCACGTTACCTTCAGTGCGGTGTGCTGCCACTACCGCGTCGCCTTGCCTTTTCGGACAGTCCTGAGAACGGCAGATGAAGTCAAGTTACGATTGAAGGACAACCAGGATGAGGGCGGGAGAGGAAACCGAAGAGCGAGAAAACTATGTCACGCGAATACACATAAAAAATTAACCTACTTTTAAATGTCACGAGATCGGACAGAGAACCTTGAGAGCAGGAGACATCTGACTGAACATCGATGGTCACGAGTGTATTTTTTTATTGAAGGTAAATTTATTTTAACACCAGTCTACTAACTACAATAGTTAACTCTATTTTTAATAAGACTGAAAAATGTTTAAATTAATTATTAGTGAAAATTGTCGCGGTATTATTTGAATACATCACATCTATGAAATACGTTCATATATGCACGAACAAAAACTTATAGAACTATCCGCAGGGGAAATTAACACCACGACATTATTCATGAAGTCAAGTCTTCTTGGAAAACCCAAAAATGTCCAAATTATTGCTTTGTAAATGCATTAAATCCATCGGGCAAAATTTAACAGCCGTTTATCTCGTGCGCCAACGCGTGTTTTGCCGTTGTTTGAAGAAGTTCTCAACAGTAAGTTTATTGTCCTGCACAGCACACTGCTGCTCTAAGCCAACACCCGCTGCCGGAAGATTTAAACGTAGTCTTGAGTTCATTATTTATTTTTGTACAGCGGGATGAGTGTCAACAGTGGGGTTGCGCCGAACTGCGGCGCGTATCTGACTTTCTAACGTACTTGCCTGGCTGACACCCAAGAGGAG
The DNA here is from genome assembly GCA_002778355.1 of Clitarchus hookeri. Lineage (NCBI taxonomy): Eukaryota > Metazoa > Arthropoda > Insecta > Phasmatodea > Phasmatidae > Clitarchus > Clitarchus hookeri. The sequence continues at coordinate 42,789 of NQII01008726.1, forward strand.
TACACGACTTGCCACACTGATATGGACTGTTCACGGTAAACTGATCACTTTGGAAGCCCTGCTTCGGATATACTTCTCTGATCTCATTGTGTCCTTCCGCCATGTAAGTTTGACACTGTTAAGGGCCTGCTCACGTTATTCGTAATACATTACAATGAAATCGTGGAATTGCTAGGCATGTAAACCGCGTTACTTATTTACTAATCCTTACTATAGTCCATCCAGGGTTACTTAACACTTTTCTGAAACCCTCCTAGAGTTCTACTTCCACGATATTCCTCCGTCTCATGTAAACAAAGCTTAACTAAGTCTAGAAAATTACACCAAAGGAAAGCGCACCTAATTCGCGCGCACTCAGTAGTAATCATGTGTTACGTAAGAACTGTTTCTTACAAGGCATTACCAACACACATGTTTTCTCACTGTTCGTATCCATATTTATGATACAGAATGTCCCAGACCTACCGTACCAGTCCTTTTTTCTCAAAAATGGTGCGTCCGAGACTTTTCGGGTATAATGTGTTGTAAGCAAACCTATATGACGAATTGAATGGTGAACTGTACATTGACTGGAATCTGCTGGAAACCTAAGGAAACCAAGTCAACTTCAGAATTTAAAATGGGAATTTTTGAGGTTGGTCCTTGTGATCATTCGTTCTCTCTCATGTTGGCATGCATTCCAGCTTTTACTAAACTTCTTGGCGTGATAGCGACATTGATATCGCTATTATGGACTGTGACTCCGACGGGTATTTATTAAATATATTACGACTCGTTATGGCATCATGCTCGTGATGTACTTGCGTATAAGCCAGTCCTTTATTATTTGTTATGTGACTGATTTTTCATGTACAGAGCAGTTTCATTCTTTTACGCTTGGTTTCCCCGATTGTCGGGTTAGGTTAACGCTGTTTATTATATTAACGCGTACATGTATAAATGTAACCTGCGACTACGTATGTATTGTTATCAATGCAATTGTATACCCCTTTATTACTTAATATACGGCTCGTTGTTAAGGGTTACCCATGCTAGCGATGACTCGTGCCGTGGGCCCTTGTGTTGGACTGGCGGTGTTCGACTGTATTACTATATATGTATTTACCGTTACCAACGACTATGTTCATCATGAACGCAGCGCATTTGTATAAGTCTTGCTTATACTCTTATAGCTGTCTGTTGTATGTTACCCATGCTTACGTTTATTTATGTATATATTTTCACACACATATATATATATATATATATATACATACATCCAGGATGTCGTTGGGCGAAGGAAGGCTAGTTGTAGCTGAGGGGGATCCGAGTTGGTAGACACCTGCAGAAGCAGAGGACAAGAGCGGCGGTGGGTGATAGTAGAGTGTGCGTACAGGCCGATGCAAATGTGTGTGCTATTTCAGACCCTACACTCCCACATGCAATGGTAACTTTGCAACGCACATGTATGTATAACTTAAATTTATTTACATGCGTGGACAGTTGTTACATGATACCGAACTTCAAAGGTTTGGAAATGCTGACCAACCATGCTCATACCAGGACTTAAGAACTACTTGTCCTTATCTCCTTGACTGCTATCGGAAGTTAAGTCTGTGATATGAATGTGGTGATCGTAGCTTCGGTGGGTGGGAAATGTCGAGCAATTATTCTTATAAGAGGGCTTAAATTGTACTTGTCCCTACCACCCTGTTCGTCATCGTAGTTGATGGTTATGATATGAATATGGTGACTATAGATTCTGTTGGTGAGAAATGGCAGCCAACTATGTTTATAGGAACGGCTAAGGTGTACTTGTTGAACCAGCGGTCCTTTTCGTCGTGAGGGCTGAGGCCTATGTTATGAATTTTGTGACTAAATCCTCGGTGGGTGGGAAATTGTAGGCAAATATGCTTATACCAGGGCTTAGGACCTACTTGACACCACTATCCTGTTCGTTGTCGGTGGCGATGTCTATGTTATGAATTTGATGACTATAGCTTCGGTGGACGGGAAATGACGGTCGACTATGCTTATAATGCCTCAAAGTTTACTTGCCCCTACCACCATGTTCTTCATCAGAGGTGATGTCTATATTATGAATTTAGTGCCTATAGCTTCGTTGGGTGGGAAATGGTGGGAGACTATGCTTATGAGTAGGTTTAGGGCGTGGTAAACCCCGCGGACCTGTACGTCGTCGGGGGTGATGTCTATGTTATGAATTTGGTGGCTGTATCGTACATGGTTCGGAAAATTACAGCCAACTATGCTTACAAGTGGTCTTAGAGCATACTTGACTCTGCGGTCCTTTCCGTCATCGGGGGTGATGCCTATGTTATGAATTTGGTGGCTGTATCATACAATGTTCGGAATTGCAGCCAACTATTCCTATAGGTAGGATTAGGGCATACTTTACTGCGGACCTTTTAGTTGTCGGGGGTGGTGACTATGTTATGAATTTGGTGATTGTATCTTAAATGGTTCGGAAATTACAGTCAACTATGATTATAAGTGGGCTTAAGACGTACTTCACGCTATGTGCGACTCTACGCTAGCGCGCGTGGGCAGGCTTCGGACCGTGACGCACAGGTAGAATGGCAGAGCATGAGACTCGTCCCCGCCAGGATGCCAGGTGAAAGGAGACCAGAAGAATTATGAGAAAACTAAGGTGGTAGCGGACGACGGTGATGAGGGAACATTCAAGTTGGAAGGCTCAGGAGGCAAGAGAGAGGACAGGGTGAAAATAAAGGAGACCAGAAGGAATATGAGGAAAAAAAAACCCAAGGGATAGAACGGTCAAGAGAGACTGGAAGGAATGAGAGAAGTTGCATGACGGGGCAATGAACTCGAACATTCTTCAGACAAGATGGATGGTGATAGCATGGAATGTCAAACCCTCAAACCCTCATTCCCGAAAAAAGGAGTCACTTAGCCACATTGTAGAGTCATCGGCGGAAATTGTGCAAGTGCCAGCTGCATTGTTAAAAAAAACATTTTTTTTGCAAGAGATTTTGCTGGTTTTGGGGGAAATTCCGAAAATTTTTAGGAAAATTCTGGCGATNAAGAGTCATCGGCGGAAATTGTGCAAGTGCCAGCTGCATTGTTAAAAAAACATTTTTTTTGCAAGAGATTTTGCTGGTTTTGGGGGAAATTCCGAAAATTTTTAGGAAAATTCTGGCGATTTTGCCAGTTTTTGAGGGGGGAAGGGGATAAGGGCCACGTGATGTCATCCAATATGGCAGCCGTATCGTTCACTTCTCCGCATCCCCAATCCCTTGCCGCAGAACCTACATTTTATTACTACTTTTCCTCACTAGGGAAACAATATTAAAAAGGTATTTTTACGCACATCATCTCGTCATCATCTCGTTCATCGAATCGGCGGCACATACCAAAATACTTTCTGAACAAAAAATGTTCAGTTTTGCGAGCCCTATTCAACGATACTAATTTTGTATCATCTTCCCATTTGAATTTCTGAAGTTAACTTCGTTTCCTCCAGTTTACCACAGATTCTAGGCAATGTAGGGTTCACCATTCAATTCGTCCTTTAGGGTTTGCCTACAAAGCACTTTACCCGAAAAATGCTCTGACGTACAGTTTCCAAGTAAAAACGGCTGGACGGTAGGAATGGGACATCCGATATATGAAATATTATGATTTTATAAATAAACTATAGGTAAAACTTCAATTGAACGAAAAATAAGATAATTTTATGTTAACATAGGTATTAAACGCATGTGATACACGAGATATTTAGGAAATAACTAAACACGTTATACACATAATTATTTTTCGAAGGTTTTATTTTAAAAAAAGTGAAGAAACCCCGCCAATAGACTATACATACATAAGTACAGGTATTGATATTACTTTTCGAATGTTGATTTCAAAAGTGCTAACGTTACCTATGGCACGCCTACGTCTACGTCCGTCACAGCTACAGGAGTGACGAGAAGGTCGAAAGGTCGATGGCTCGGGACCGACACACCATGACTCCGAATTATGTCTCCTTAGCCCCGTGGTCAACGCAACTACTTCTTACCAACGCGATGTGGTGTTCGATCCCCGACATATTCAAGTCGGGTGAACGAGTGAGTGGAGAGATTTTAGTGGCTCTTAACAGCGTGATATTGAGAGGCGATGAGGGTGATTGGGGTGAGTATGGAGCAGCGCCGGAATAAAGGGGTGGGGGGAACGGGAGATCCCAAAGAAAACGCCCCGCCGACCAGCGGCATCGCCAGGCATGATTTCCACATGAGAAAATCCGGGAGTGACCCGGCCGGGGATTAAACCCGGTTCGCCATTGTCGAGAGGCGAGCAGGCTAACCGCTCAGCCACTGCGGCCCCATCCAAGTCGGCATTCTCGTACTAAACTAAAGCACGTTTCCCATTACCTGTGGGTTTTCTCGGTGTATGCCTGCCTCCCTGGACACCGAAACTAGCCGCTTATACACTGAAGAGCCAAAAAAAATTGGTACACCTACCTAATATCGTGCAGGGCCCCCCGAGCACGCAGAAGTTCCGCAAGACGACGTGGCATGGACTCGACTAATGTCTGAAGGTATGCAGGAGGCAATTCACACCATGAATCCTGCAGGGCAATCCACAAATCGAATCTGCGCCAATTTGAGAAAGGGTTGCACGTCTGTCACGTTTAATGATTCTCGTCAGTCGTCGTTTGTCCCGTTCTTTCACGATCTTTTTCCGGCCGCAGCGATGACGAAGATGTGATGTTTTACCGGATTCCCGATATTCACGGTACATTCGTGAAATGGTCGGACGCGAAGATCCAAATGTTATCACTACCTCGGAGATGCTATGTCCCATCTCTCGTGCGCCGACTATAACACCACGTTCAAACTCACTTAAATCTTGATAACCTGCCATTGTAGCAGCAGTAACCCATCTAACTGCCGACCGGATCGCGTTACTCTGATTGGTTCCATACCTCTGTCATTTGCATACGCACGCCTATACCAGTTTTTTTGGCTCTTCAGTGTATGTCCTAATGTCATTTCACGTCAATGCTAGAGGTGACTGGCATGTATGGATCCTATTTCGAAAACCTATCAACCAAGTTGGTGTTAAACCTCTAAAAGTGCTAACCCCTCACAAGACATTTATTACTCAGAATTTAGGACAAGTAAATCCAGTGCTTCGGAGCCCTGTAAAATCAGGAGGTCCCATCGACATCATTTTTGCGTGTAGACGATGCCTATCCATAAGGAAGAGCAATACTAGCGCGGTATGTTCACAAATGAGCTTCTGTACACATTCCTCTACCTGTTGTAAATTGTAAACGTCTTTTCATAAAATATGCGTTATAATTATACGCACGCAAACAAAGAACAGTAAAACTGCTTAACCAATATTGGTATCTTCGGGATGGCGGTACGTGAACTCTGAAACAAGTTTCATTCCGTTAGTTACGAAGGTGAGAGTTTTTTCAGCTACTGTTCATATAAAGTTAAATATATGTACGAAAATTCCAAAAGGAAGTAAGGATTCTCTCAGCCTTCGTCATTCAAAAACGAAGATAACATTGTAAACACCGAACCGTTAGTGTCTCGCCATCATGGGAACGTACAAGCACAGTGCATCACATCTGAACACAGTTGTACTGACGATGGGTGAATCAATGTATGCAGAAAAATAAAAAG
>NQII01008726.1:48576-68252 GCA_002778355.1 Clitarchus hookeri
ATATATATAATTCGCTGAAAGTTGGTTAACACCGGGAGTGTATTTCCCGCCTTCCAGATAATTCACCAGTTCCTCGGGTAGCGAGACGAAAATAGTACTAGCGGTCACGTCTACCAACTCTCCCCCGGCGAATGAATCACGCTTGCCACACGCAGCGTGCGGACAAATTTTCCCCCGAACACAAAACTTGGCGCGTCCTCAAATACCGGCAGTAAACATTATGTGATGGAATTAACGACAGTCAACAAACTGAACTGCATAGAACTGGAGAGTGTTTAGGGTCGCATCGTAACATTTTCCGAGCCAACGTCTGCGCCCTATAACGCAGGGTCGCCTATTTTTCGCGAAAAGATTCCACGACCAGTAGTACTCCAAAACACGTTAGTTCAGAACCAATAACGCGGTTGGATGATTTTTAACTCGCGCGCGTCTTAAATGTCTGCCAGCCAATCACGGGCGTTCAGTGTCAGGGTACATTTATTCTGATTGGCCCAGTCGGATAGAGAATGTCTTCTCGCACACACGCGCGGCCAATAGCCAAAGTAAATTTGCAAACTTACTCGTAAGAAGTTGAAGTCTAGCATGAGCATAGATATTTTCGCGAAAAGCTGGGGGTCTACCTATACGTCGTCTCTTCTGCCGTTTAAGACCGCATTTTCAGAGTATGGTTGGAAGGTGGGCACGCTACCAATCAGCTTCCATAGGGGCGAGATACTCTTTCACTTTCTATCTCATCGGAAGACGATTTACGTCGTGGAAACAATAAGAGGGATGGAATTTGCCAGTGTAGTGGTCACATACATATCAGAATACAGGATGTTTTCGTGATGATGAGTCAAACTTTAAGGAATGACGGAGAAGGACAAAAGAAACGAAATGAGGTAGGGAACGTTGGGCCGAAAATGTCCTAGGCAAAAGTTATAGGCGAAAAACATGGCGAAGCGAAATTGGAACGACCTGTACATATCGGGGTGAGATCAGGCGAACGCAAGACTGGCGGTGTAAGGCGGTGTGGAAGAAGCCAGGGACCTGTTACCTACTTGCATAATGCTGTGTGTGCCGTGTGGAGTACACGGTTGAGGAACTTGCCGATATCGTGTTTGCGTACGGGCAAGCAAATGGAAACAGCAGGGGAGGCGAACGGTTGTATCGAGATGTACCCGCAAAGGTGGATAGGAAGAAGAGATCCTGTTCCATTGCCAGCGTGCTCACCTGATCTCATCCCGATTGATTTTTTTCCTGTGGGGTCATGTAAACAATCTTGTCTACGAGACACCGGTACTTAATAAAGAAAACCTGCTGTCAAGAATCCTTGCTGCCTCTCATGTCAGCGATATTACAGCGAATGCGTCAGAACCTCTTGCGACGCTATAATGCCTGCATCGATACTGGGGGCAGCCATTTCGAAAATCTCGTGTGAAACTTATTCAGCTTATCGTGGTATGTATGATGATGCCAATAAAAACAGTACAGGATGTTCCGCTTTCGCTTAGCCACGTTTTTTCGCCAATAACTTTCGACTAAGACATTTCCGGCCCACTATTCCCTATCTCATTTCGCTTATTTTGTCCTTCTCCATCATCCCTCATTGTTTGCCTTATAATCACGAAAACATTCTGTATAGAAATCTCCGCCACGCCCGGCTAGCGATGCTCACGTTACCGGGCTCCCGATAAGCGGAAACGAGAATGAAAATCACGCCTCAGCACGCATCTGTAATCCGCAAGTAACGTATAAAGGCTGTTCACGCTTGATTACGCACTTTTGACATTAACTATGAAAGACGTCACTGCCTACCGCTGTGTGTGTTGCAACGGGCACACCGGCCGGCACGAGCCCTGTATAGTTGGTAACGACGGAGGTGAATCAGTTCCATGTTTTAACGTCGAATTAAATTGTTAGGTAAACATATGTGAATACCGGAATTGTTTATTTTTCTTTCTATTATTAATGCGTTTAAGTGTAAGAACTAGTAAATTTCTACACTATTAAATCTCTTAACAATTTTACAGTTTCGTTTGACCGATGCAGGAGCAAAAGTTTTCAGGCCTAAAGGCATGTTAATTTTACATGTGGTGGACTACACATTGTGCATAAAAACATATATTAATCAGGGCTTTAAAAAGTACTCAGTTTACAGTGAATAGCTTATACTTGTACGTACGATTGAAACAATGATGTCATTAAGTTCTCTTGTCCCTACGTCGGGCATCCGTGAAAGGCAGACGACTCGCAGAACAACAGAACAGCTTTGGCCGAAGCCGGATGAGTAACTAGCTATTGTTAACATCTCTACTGACGAAAATCCACTCTATTTGGAGTGGTAAATGGGAGGGAAATAATTGTCACGGCACTTAATAAACATGACCGCAAGGTTGGAGTTGCTTCTCCTGTTCGGGGCCTAGCGCGGTATGGCGACCATGAAACGCACAACACATGCCTCTTCGCTTCTGCGTGCAAAGCACTGAAATGAAGTGCAACCTTTCCACAGGCAACTCGCTTCTACGAGAATGTCACTAGTGATGCAATAATAACTGAAAAGATGAAAGTGTGATGCACTTTCCTATGTAACATTAAACTAGAATTTCATGCAGGAATGTTAATACCTCGAATTAAAAGCGAAAACACCTGTTTTTAGCAATTTTCTCTTTAGGAAAAAAAATATATATATATTGATAAAAATCGAGAAACTAAAAATTTAGCGAAAGTCTGCAACTTGTCTTAAACGCCATTCGTAAGCAGACAACAGTAAAAATATTGAACAGTTTAAATAAAACGTTTCCCTCCGAAGCTCTATGCACCACTTTGCAGTCTAGGTAAGCAGATGGCCCACCTTAGCAGCTGAGGTACTTAACGTCTCGACAAAGGCGAAGAGTGGTGGGGATGGAGCAATGACAAGATGCAAAAGCGAGGAGAACGGAAGTACCCCGAGAAGAACCACCCAACAACGGCACCATCCGCCACGTTTCCCCACGTGCAAAAATGCGGAACCAACCCCGCCGGGAGCCGAACTCGCGGTTCTTTGTGGTCCGAGGCGACTGGTATGACCGCTGCACCGCCGCGGTCCACGAGATGTAAAGGTAAACTCAGGCATGAACATCGATATAGCATTTGACTAGCGTGCACTCCTCTTAATACACTAAGCAAGCCGAGCTTTCACTATAAGACATACGCGTATAGCTCATTTACGATTAACTTCTGGAATAAACCTTTGAAAATTAATACCCGCTTTTCAATGCATGCATTTTAACTATGACAGACTGCAGTATTAGCGGTAATTCCAAAGAAAAAACTAACAAGACTAGTTCTAAGCCTTATGAAAAATATTACGTTTAAATTAAAGACCACATAAATTAGTTTTTTTCTTGTTTAAAACTTCGCAGAAAAAAACTGAAGAAATACATTTTTCTAAACATCTCCTTGTCGGACGTATGGACACTTGTCACGTCCATGTCTATGTAAATTTTTACACGTGCAATGAATGGAAACAAATTAAACACGATTTTCCACACGGCTCGGTTAACTTTGAACAAACTGTAGTTGGGATAGGCCTGCAAGCGCCTCAAGAGCGACATACAAGTGGCTCCGTGTCTGTTCTTGCTGCGAACACGTCATTGGAGAGTTCTTGTCGATACGGGTGTATCGAGCGCGTCTGTAATTTTGCACAAGCTGCTAGCGAGCGTCGGGAAACGGACAAACGAAAAGCTTTCGAATTAATTAAATAACAAAATAGCACAGCTTTTTACCACGTCGTAAAAACTTTAATTGCATCACAACGAACCTAAAACAATGCGTTGAAAGAGTACCGCCTTGCCGGGACAAAAAAAAGATGCATGCAAAAGAAAAATTGTAAGCAAAAAAAGTCAATAAAAAGGAACAGCGAAGAAAGGCTATTTTAATTAATAATTCATGAGAATACGAATACTTACTCCAAAAGTTCGTGTTTGTAAAACCAAACCGTAGATATTGTGGATAAGACATTTCTAAATCAACTGCTCTCTCGCCACTCGACGACTAAGTTCAATGCCTAAGTGCCAACCGTGTGCACGTGAATAGTAGGAAAGGTTAGAGAAGTACTAGCACCCAGCCCTACACGATGTCAATTCTGCAATTTTTCATGCGCATTTTCTGCCAGCGTTTCTGCATCCGTGTAACAATTCAGCGCCCCTCCCGAGGGGCTTAGCTCTGGGTATAACAGTTTCTGTACACGTGAGAATGCTTAAAGCGCAACAGAACGTGTTACAAATTTTTGCAATACCCAAGAGTTCAGACAAACAAAATGGCGGACACTGGCGTGACAACCTCGAGCCGTGTATGTTCCTTTATTTGAAAATTATGGGTTCTAAAAAAAAAATGTCTGACAAATGAAACCAATGCAAGTACGATATAAGTAATCTGAAACACCAACTCACACGATCACCAGACAACGTTGAAAATACTTGACTATGCTTACACGTACATGTGACACCATGTCGCTATTTCTCACCTTGGGGAATTTAAAGCAGTATGCTAGCACGCGGTTCCTATTTTTACACTCAGGTTTTCATTTTCCTAATCCCCGTAAGGTTACAAATTCTGTCACTGGTTTTACGTGATGTAATGTTACCACTTACGCAAGTTTTTTGTTATAAAGGATTTGTTTATAACACACATTTGTCCAAATGCAATAATGTCGTATAAAGTGCACAGTTCAATCAACTGGTTTTGGTTACTTGCTGTGCCAACTGATTAGGTTTTTAGTTTTTACTTGTACAATTGAAGATTTATCATGTAATTTCAACCACACAGAAGCCTCGTTTTCAATGTCGTCGCATTACTTTCCACTTTCATTTCGGCCTTCGAACGACAAAAATGCGTACACAAAAGCACCCTATTGATGATGCACTAGAAGAAGAATTTGCCTAATATGTGTTGCTGAACAGCATAAACTGTTATCGTTTACGATACGTTTTACGTAACGTTTTTTCCGCCCATAAGCAGTACCAATGCTCAGAAACAGAAACAATTGCATTTGACTGTAAAAAAAAACCCCTAATATTGGGAAATTTGGATGTATTAAATACAGAAACTGTTAGATTGTAACTGAACTGAAGTGTCAACTGTAGACTGTTGGCACAGCTGCGAGTTGGTTTAGCTGCTTCTTAAAATTTTCTGTTGGCAATCAGGTAATATGTGGGCATGAACTGGTCGTGTTCTTTCTTCTCTTCTGCTACACACAGTATTTTCAGTATGCCTTCTGCTACATCTATGGGTGTAACATAAGGCAAGAAGCTAGGTATATTGTACGGCTGGCATAACCAAAATCACCTCGCAATGAGCGTTGTTTAAAATTACAGGCTAGCGTGCACGCAGCCGTAGGTCACCTAATTTATCACCTAATTAACGAACGATTTATTACGTGATAGCACGTTTTTCTTGATCTCCACACGTCCGACTTATCTTGACAAAATTAACTGTAAAATATCAATTCTGAACCCATCATGTAAGAACTTCGCAAAATGGTGTGTACGGAAAACCTTTGTACAAGACGACGCAATACGCAAGCAAATTCACATGCAAAATGCCAAAACCTATATATATCTATTTCGATAAATTCGTGATTGAAACTACACATGCAAGACAAGGTTATTGTGCAGAATTAGGATATTAACTAGAACTATGTTAAGTCGCCAGGGACAAATGATTATATCGGTTCTCCTGCATTGGCAATACGCGATATACTGTACTGTGAAAACAAGTCCGACATAAAAAATGGAACTTCCAAAGCGTAAACACTAAATCGGGATATTAGATGGATCTTTGGCCGAGAGAAAAAAAAATTGCATTATCCTAATACTACGTTATACACTGGCCACGAAACCGTTGCATTAAAATGCACACGACTATTTTGAGCAACCGTCAGGGCAGTTAAGTACTCTCCTTCAGGAAGCAATCCGCAAGCTATCCGTAACCTCGCAATACGCTTGCTTCACGTTCTCATGGCATTTTCCTCTCCAACTCTCCTACAAAAAAAAGCATCTTGCAATCGCATGAATCCTACGTATTAAGGCTTTTGTTCTATAAACCATTTCCCAGTGCAAACAGGTGCCAGGCGTCCCAGTTACCTCCAAGGACGCGAGTCATCTAGCTAAGTCCACTCTGTCGCGCGATAAGCATGTCATCGGTGTCACAACACCAACACCATAGAGACACGGTACGTAGGTTACCGGGTGTCCCATGTATCTATAAACGAAAAGCAATAACTTCCTTTAATCTTGAGCTTGAAAAATAATTGCAAGCATATATGACCTAGTTCTTTAGAACAAATAGCGACCATTACTACTTGAATTGAGGCCAGTTTTTTTGTGTCGAGGCCTTTCGAGGCTAACCAGGTCCGAAGACACTGTTCTTAACAGAGCAAGTTTGACAACGCTAGAACGATATTCTAAATATTCCGGTCCAAGTAACTCGCTTCTAAATCACAAGAGCAGATCGGCCTCAAACCACAATATTAAGAGTATTACGAGTGTATTGAAGCTGTTTAATAATGTTGCTATAATTTAATGCCGTTGTGGTGCAGATCTCCTTAACGTATCACAACGGACTCGCTCTCTGCTATATAGGCACCGAAATCGAATTTGCAAGCTGTGATATTTTACATGTATATTATGACAGTCTACATCATACACAACATCTCCCCTCCCCCTTCCCCATTCCCAAGGCCATGTTTCCAATCATATGAAAAAATAACACGTTGACCTTTTTTTCCCCCAGCGGTTGAACAGTATTTATATGCCATGTCAGAAACAGATATGTGCGCAACATAAAAATATATCATTTCGCCCCCTTCATCTAACTCCCCAAAAAAGTTATAATTTTTTTTTTTACTATTAAACACACAGCATTCTTAAACACAAAGTAAATTTTATTTTATCATTGTTCGTTGCCTGTAGACGATCAGCTGCCGTCAACATGCTGTCTGCTTCTGCCTTCTGGAAGTACTCGATGTACCGCTCATTAGATATATATTTTCCCAAATTTTAAGCAGTGCAACGAACTCAAATTTCGAAAGTGTTATGAGAAGAATATCATCACAGTCATATGTTCTCATAGACATATTAAATTCTTGAGTGAATAGGCTATTTATTACCAGGTTGAGAATTTGGTAATATAGGGAAATACATGTTCATGAAATTCAGTTTTTTTGGCGTTCCTGCTCAAGAAAGATATATGCAACCAAAGGTTTTTGAGCAGAAAAATGCGTGCTGCTTTGTTATCGAAACCTTTTGTAACAATGTACGCCTATAGCATGTTTCCTGGAAAGATCAGAAAACTTAATAAATCAATAAAAAAATTACTAAAAAAAAACTAATTGTTATATACAGAACTTGAGAGTATCACACCTCACACATGATTTTTGTTTCAAGTTTATATCTTCAAAATTGGCTTCAAAAACCCGAATTTCATTTACTATGTATTTCTCTGTATACCAAATTCTCAACAAGACAACCGCCTTGAAAAGCTCAATGATTCTTGGCAGACCTTTTCGGAGAGTGCGAACTGGAGCAAGTTCAAAAGTTGCTCATTTCAATACGCGTTAAGTTTTATGTATACATTTACATGTGTGTGTGTATATACACACACACACAAACACACACAGTACACACCAAAAGTAATGGGACACAGGTCTAGTATCGTGTAGGCCCTCCTCTAGCCATGCGAGGTGCAGCAACTCGTCGTGGCATCGATCCCACTACAGGACGAAGCGCCTGTGGAGAGATGTTGACCCATGCCGTCAGCTACCCACAGCTCCCTGCTGTTTGTAATTGCATGATCTTGAGTGCGAATGGACCTCCCCACCACGTGCCATAAATGCTCGATGGATTTCATATCGGGCGAACAAGGCGGCCAAAGCAATCGTCGAAACTCTCCAGAATGCTGCTCGAGCTAATTCTGGACAACTTGGGTACACGACACGGTGCATTATCCTGCTGGAATATCCCATCGTTGTGGTGGTACGTGAAGTCCGTGAAGGGCTGCAATGCAATGCCATGAATAACGCACGCACACGCAAACACGCGATGATAGAACACAACTGGTACAGGTCTGATCACTACCAAGACGTAACGATACAGTAGCGCCACCGACTATTATTACCTTTACATACTTCTTCCCATATGACTTTTGTCATGTCAGTGTATTTACATACTTTGATTACACAACTTCAACGCATATGTATATATATATATATATATATATATATAAAACAATGGGAAACACATTTCTCACTTTCCCGCTCCTTGTACAAGATTTCGCAAGCCCCCCTTCCCACATTTGTCCACCGCCCTTTTTTTCAGCGATACGTGTGGAGATCCCCTTCACATCACTAATCACGGCCCTGATCAAAAAATTCTACCCCAAAAAAATTGCATCGCGTGTTAACTGCACGACTACCGTGACTGACGAATAATTTTCATCGTTCTTTATGAAGTTTCTCATCATCGCAATACCGTTGGGATGATTTTTTTTATACGGTTGCTTTGTAACGTCGTGGCTTCACGCCGTAAAACGATTGGGGGACGGCTTAAATAGTATCTAATACCACAACTTCGTGTCGACACACGCAACCACTGTTGAGCCAGGATTCGAACCCCTGGCGTTGTGATCGAAAGTATCTGTCCCGGGCACAGAGGTCGCATCGCTAAGCGACCTTCACGCTTTTGCGACACCGAGGTGGGAGGTAGGTCTGTAGTAAAAGTTGTTATGTACCAGCCTGACGTCATCGCCCGACCAGGGATCGCTGCCCCCAGCGATGCAAAGGTGCGGGCCTGGCGTAAGCCGGTTATAGCGACCTGCCGATTCCCACCGCATGCGCCATGCATGCACTCCGCGCCATGCATGCAGTTCCCACACCGCCGGCCGAGATGCAAGCCCGCTGCTCTCTGACGAGTAAATAAAGGCTGTTCACTGTGAAATACGCACTTTTCAGATCAACCTTTAAAAAAAAAAAAAATCACTGTGACCAAACTCCATATATGCAAACACGCCCTACAAACTGGCATGCATGCCTCCAGTTAAGTTAGACGGTGAATGAAGCAAAACAGTTCCAAGGCTAGAAGTTCTATTGCAATGATAATACTTATATTAATGGCAAATCAAGTTGTTTTTTTTTTCTATACACACATCAAAGTATGAATTGCCACCTCGGTAACCACTTACGTTCCTAACAGTTTTACGTTTACACTTGATGGACAAATTATTAAAGCCGTTAGGTCCATAGCAATGTAAATTTTACATGTGATGGAAGAATACAAAATGAGGAAAAAAAGGAGATCTTAATCAGGGCTTTCAAAAGTGCTCAAATAACAGCGGACATCCTTATATACCAAGTCAGTTACACGGCCAGTGTGTACTCATTCTCCCGTGGGTTTACTATTTTCCGTTTACTGACAGTTGAATATCACGTGGCATATGACCATTATAACTCGTTTGCAAAAGTCAACCCATAAAGGAAGGGGGTGGGGGGAGCGGAGGACCCATGCTCCTTAGTTGTAGCCTTGTAAGGTAGAAATTAAAAAAAGAAAAAAAAAGGAGGGGGCGACTTGTGCTGTTAATTCAAATACTAGAACTGGCAGGACTATATTACAAAATATATTTAAAATTGTTTAGTTGCCATAGAAATTATAGCTCAAACACTACTGCGACTTACCCGGCAATCCTATGAGTGAACCTGATTTTAAGCAACGCTCTTACGACGGGAAGTGAACGTAATGCGGGCCGCGGGCCTACATTTTTTTTTTATTATAATAATTTCTACTGCATCGATACAGCAGCATGCTAACAAAGTGTTCTTATGATGGGTAACAGAGGGTATTACAACAACCCGCCATTGATATTTAGTCTATCTGAAAAATATTTTCATTCGTCTTGTTTTGGTGCGTGCGTGCATGTATGTATTTCCAACAAAACCATTCTTGTTGATATATTCTCTTAATTATTTTAAGCCATTTTATTTATTTCCATTGTATATAAATATCTTGTGTGTACGTACATATAAAATTAAGCTGTTTCGCACATTATTAAGCGGAATACGTATAATATGAAGGAAGTTCCACTGGAAACCGAAGTGAGCATAACTCCAGGCTTCCGTTGAAACCATTAAGGCTACATTTCAAATATGTTGGTTGCGATTCTGCTGTCTATTTTTGCCCGTGTCACATCTTGCAAGCGTGCATTATTCGTTATCTCGGATGCAGATGGCGCACAGTCCATGCTGACTAACCTCGGATAAAGTTTAGCGAGCTGTCAGGCAGGGCGATACCACTCGACTGCGTCGCCATCAGCCCTTGGCATGACAAAACCTATCAACCATTTAAAGAGCTACACTGGCGACACTTCGGATAGCTCAGACAGAAGCATTAGTTCAATTTTCAACGCAGAGCCCAACAGAAAAAAAAATAGTGGCACGATTGCCACATACCTGTTTGGAATACACAAGTGTTTGATTGCAGCGCTGCCCAACAAAAATAGGAACAACTGTAACTTAAAAAAAACTGACTTGCGTTTAAAGAGCACGGACGTGTTTAATGATCAGGCTATTTGGCAGCTCACGAAAGAAAAACAAACAGAAGCTAACTATAGGAATTACACGTGTAGTCTTCTCGTCCGTACCACGCCTCTGAAAATTTCGATAGCAACCCTATAATTTTATGGTGGAGTTAATAAAGATACAAATGCGCTGAAAGATACTATACTACACATATTCTGTAACCATAATGTTCATACTTGAAAATGACTGCAGGAACACATCTTAATACTTTCACAAAAATCGTTTAAAAACAATTTCGAAAATGTGACACGCACTTGCAAAGTCTTATGCTATGTGTAAACAGACGCAGCTAAGAAACTAGTGGTTTTAAAATAAAAGGTTTATACTGAAGCTCGAAACACTGTTTGTATTCCTAGAAAGACCGCCCCCCTAATAAGCTTGTGCGCATTATGTCAATGTTTAGAATTGCCCACAGAAGCACGCCCGTCACTTGTATTAACTTAAAGGTAACCAATTTAAATTTAAGCTAACAATTTTAGAGGTTAATGTTTTGTTGGTTTTCAAATGAAAGTTGTATCTCCCAGAATAACTGCTACTGCGCGTTATGTTGTCCAGTGCCAAGCCGTAGTGAGATGCTAACTGCAACTCCGTCATGGTGCTACGAACTTTTGCGTACTTCCATAGTTGCCTTTTGTCGCAACATTTAGACACACGCTCTTCGTGCCTAACGTCATTTACTTACAGTAGAGGCAATGTATAATGCAGTTTTTAATTACACTCAATAATTAAGTGCGCTATATATAAAAACTTAATTAAACTATCCTAAAATCTTATTCTAAATGCAGCCAAGTTCCAAGTTTTGTTATCAAGTTTTCAGTCGGATTTAATATGTACACTGGAAAGAATACACATATTAAAAACATTAATTAGGTTATAAATCAATAAACAGTCCAACAATTAATAAGCTGAATAATAAAATCACTACAGAAAAAATTAACAAACTGAAAAACAGATTAATTAAAGCCAAATGCATAAGAACAACGAGCGCATAAGATTTTTCTTGTCATTATTAACATTCAAAGATGCATTCCTTAAAACAAAGCTAAAGCAAAAATTCAGTTTATCTATGGTCTGAAGCTTGTATTAAACCGAGTTCTTAACCTGATTAAGAACATAAAATAACGAGGATGACTATCAGTGATTTAGTTATCCGTATCTTACAGGTGGGCAGCCAATTAAGCCAACTAATGACAATTTCAACTCTTCCACTATTTCCTCACTCTTACGTTCACCTGCTTTACCCACAGGTGGCCGCCGTTTATTGTTTCATTTTTACATCACACTATTACATCTACCAAATAGGTTTCAGCGTACTACCAACAGATCACCCCTAACAAATTAAGACCAGGTAAGCAACACGCTCAACTTCACAATACGTTAAGAACAGACCGAAGGAAATGAAGAGACTGATGCCTACAAAAAATATACTTGGTCTAAGTCGGGCCCTGCCTTAAATTAAATTCGATATATCAATATACAAGGGTTCTTATGGATTCTACAGAGAAAATGGAACCAACCTGAAAACAGGTTACTTCGCAGTTTACGACTAAAACGTTTTTCTTTGCAATGAATTACTAAAACAGGTTTTTTTTATGAATGCTACACAATTAAGATAATTAATAATAATTAACACAAATGAGAAACTTTTTTCATTGCGTCGGCTTTCTATGCGTAATATTTTTAGAGATCTGTAGCAAGTAAATATCACACAAAAAAAATTGCTATGTACTTTTAGTTACTTTAATAAATCACTAATCACGAATCAAGTTCATTATTTTTGACAGTCATCGATAGATTTTTCAAGTGATTTTCGGTGTTTTTTTTTCTCCCCCCTCTTGTGTAATTCCTTCCATCCCAGGTAAACAGAGCCCACGCAAAGCGACATCGTTAAACTGTTAGCTGTACTTTAGTTTCAGACTATTTTCCTCGTGTAAAAGTAATGCCAAAGGCGCATGCTTTTCGACTACTCTGCGAATCTATCGCAAGGTGCACGTGCGCCATTTACCTAGAATAATTACAACCGATTCAGCGCCTGTCTGCGATGCAGAGTTCGCATTGGCTCGTGCGTACTGGGCGAAACGCCAAAGGAATTTGAGGACAACCGCGCAACTGATAACCTATATAAACTTTAGTATAGACATGGGACCACATATCAAGATTTGACGGGCAAATAACCGTTAAGTTAACTCGGAACACCGGCACGTGAAAGGCACTTCCAGGTAGGCATCAGCATTTATTACCACAGACTGCTTGAGCTATGATAATATCGCAGAAACCTATACCAATAAAGAACAAGACACCATGCTAAATTTATCATACTATTTTCGATTTTGTAAAAGATTCTGTTTGACTTGTTAAGAGTCTATCATATAGCGTAATATAATGATCGCATAGCTGTTACTCGAGCGATACTATCGATATTGCCTCTCTAACTATGGCGATAAGAACTGCCAAATATAAAGAAATGAAAACCTAATGCAACGTAAGGCTTAACGGACCAAACACCTTTACACAATATCAAACTGTACCTTAGATTATGTGCAGTTCGGATATTGTTTAATGTTTTACGGATCGACACAGCAATAAGTATTCCATTTTACATTCTCATTAAGATGCTGTGTCACCCCTTAAATATATAAATTATTCGTTTTACTGTCATAACAGAAGAGTCAGGATCATTACTGAAAATGTTTCATTATAGAAGCATTACATTTCATGGGCCTGTTCTACCCCCGCTCTGAGCTTCGGCTGTGATGAACAACTGGCGGTGCAAGGCCAAAGACCTTGCAGGCGTCGACGACACACGATCAGTCTGCGATGCGCCTCCCCCCTTCACCCTAAATGGCCGCTAAGAAGCTGTTATCGCAGCCGGCCGGACCGCTTCCAAACACACACACCAACACACACACACGACACCTATTAGCGTTACGTAACGTGGTCTGCGCGGGCCTCAGTTCTTCCAAGGACAACGGGGGACCTGTTTGCGCGCCCGCCCGCCCGCCAGGCGCTCGAGTTGTGGAAAATGGCACGGCACGAGTGGGAGGCCCAGAGTTACCTGCTTAGCAATTTTCTCACCAGATCTGTGCCGACTGTCTGGTGCGTGTTCGCGCGAGCATGGTGGCATTACAATGCTCGGGGTAGTGTGAGACGACGTTGATCTCACGATCAGGCCTGCGGGTCGAACAACGCACGACGCCGCTTGCTCGCGGAAGACCCACTCATGGTCGTGGTGGAGGAGCTTCTCTGTTAGAAAACACTGCAGCATACCCTCGTTCACTTGTCCCTCATCCCACGATCCACGACCAGTCTTCGTCCCGCTATTTTCAACACACTTAAGAAAAAATTAAACGCATTTTCTTACTTTTCCATGGTTTGTGTACGAACAACCGTGCCCAGCAAACGGCAGGAAGAAGCTGCTAAAGTGTTAGAAAACAAAAAACAAAACACAGTGAAGGGGACGTCGCTCGAGCCCTTAGCCGAAGGGGACATTATAGGTTAAGGCCGCCTGGTTGAATGAATTTAGCACGTCTGAGGCCTAAAAGCGTGGGAGCGCTAGGGGCGACCGAGGCATGCACAACAAACTCTCTCGTCGTCTCTACGCGCAAAGCATTGAACTGGCGTGCAGTCTTGCCGTCGACAACGAGCCTCTATGAGACTTTCAGCGGAGACCCTGAAATTTTTTGACGTAATAATAAAAATAAAGGTTTGATGCCCGTCTCTATACCCTCTTTAATGTTTTGTACCGGAATGTTCATACCTAAAAATGACCGTGAAAACACCCGTTTGAGCCATTTTCACAATTACAAAAACATGCTTTAGAGAGAAATGGAGGAACTGAAAAACGTATACAGATGCGTAACGTTTCATAAATGCTATTCGTTAGCAGACCTCACTCAGACACGTTGGAAGGTTTTTTTAATATAACGTTTTCTGCTGGAGCTTTGCACACGGTTCGGAGGCTTACCCAGGCGGCCACCTTAAATCTGTGCGCTTATCTCTTCACAGGTACTCGTATGGGCTGCCACTTGCGGGAATAACGATTCGGTTTGGTTTCGTTGTAAGCAAAGTTTTGGGGACCTCTACACTGGAAAAGTAGCCTAACAGAAGTATCCATTTATACAGCGTTTGTACGTATGTATACCGAATATGCTAATTACAGTATTTCTGGTTGGATTTATTTTGCTTTTAATTTTTAATTGTTACAATTTATGATAGTGATATTTATGTATATGGTGGTAAGCAACTGTAGAGAGCAATAATTATTAATAAGAGTAATAATTATTAATATTAAAGCTGCGAAAACAAATATTTCATACATTTTTTTTTCTTAATTTAATTTCAAACAGGATAAGGGTACAAAATTGTGCTTTTTTCTGGTGATCTTTGTTTATTAATTCAGGGACTTTCTTTCGAAAAGGTTGGCAACTGTGGTAGGAGCCGCCTCCGGGAAACAAGGCCACGCGGAGCTCAGCTGACTGCTAGAGGTGCGGCTCGAAGTGTGTCAACCCTGACCCCCTGCAAGCACGCGACTGTAGCTCTCCAGCAGTCCCGTTCACACACATCCATCACCGGGCCGCGGTCGAATACATGCAGCCTACCACAATCGTGAACTTTGCTACGCCTATAAATTACAGGACGCCACATCGCGTCCCCTTGAGCGACTACGTACATAATAAAATATTTATTTTAAAAAATAGCGTCAATTTATTGTAAAACTACTTAAGGTCCCCGTCTACCTGGCGCTTGAACTGCGTTGCAGTGTGTTCGAAATACACGTTTTTCAACGAAACTATTCAGCGTGCGTCCAACGTGCTGATCTACGAAAAGAACACACACTTCACACGAGAGCTATTAAGTACTTTCAAAATATCACGTACGTTAGAAACATCAATTCAGAGTACTCCAAAACCGCTTAAAACGGCCTTTCCAAGGCGCTGTAGCTCAAAATGCACGCATCAGATACATACAAAACTACTATAGGGCCTGCACTGAACCTTCCTAAAGACTTCCCACTAATAAAATTATATGGCCACCGCTGAAAGTCCCATAGGTACACGCAGCACGACGAGAACACTGCACGCCAGTTCAGAGCCTTGCGCTTAGCGGCGATGGCGTACTTGATGCGCGTGGCAGTGTCGCCCTTATCGCTCCCACGCTTCTCGGCCTAAACGTGGGGAAAAGTTCCAGGTAGACGGGCGCCTTAAGACACTGACCCTCGGGTTTCGCAACAAATACATCTATAAAGTGTATTTTCGAGGGCGAAATGGCTTGCTTTCAGGAAAATACTTTGGGTATGAAAATTCTGATAGAGAAATCTAAGGACCTGTTAGAGGCGTGAACGTCACGCTTGGCTTGAAGCGTCTTGGCTACGTACAACACTACCTCACGTCAGTTTCAATGCCTTGGACAGAGAGGCATATTACACGCGCGTCTTGCTTCACAGCTATAAACACGCACAATAGTTCAAGGTAGGCGGGGCTCTTGGTGGAGGCAGGCCGCTAACCGAAATGCTGCTGCTCTTGCACAAACATACAATAAATACGTCACCGCAAGCAGGCGTTCTCGTGCTTAAAAAATTCAAGCAAGCACCTGTGAGGATGGCATTCCAACGCGGCAATTATAACTGCCTTAATTTAAGACCCACTCGTTAGGCAAACATTAGCCTAAACGGCAAAATCCTCGGTGCGATACTTAACTCGCGCAGACTCCGAGATGTGCACGCCAGTCGTTACGTACGTTACGTTACGTTACGTTACGAAGTGATCGCAATAACAAACAGAACGTAGTTCCGTATGCTAGAATTAAGTTCATGAGAGGTGAACGTTGTGACATTAAAGCGCCCGTAAAAAAAACTGTTGCAGAACAAAGTTAACAATAGTGTAACCAACTCTTGAACAGAAAATTATCTCAAAACACTATCCAAGGAAGGATAGGCACCTTCGAGGAAAGGTAAGATCACGAAAATAAAACGAATTAGTTCATAAAAAGACAATGTGTTCGCGATCGTGACAAAGGCTAGATCCGGACCGCCCGTTTTCACATTTCACATTACAAGACAGTGGGAAAAAAAAAAAAAATATATATATATATATATATATATAACTACAGTCGGAGCGACAACGCCAAGGTTGTCTCGTTCCACGAGAAGGCCGTAGAGGGCTGTCGACGGAAACAAACGGCAAGTGGAAAAGAAAGCACTTCACGACGTTTGTATGTATTTATATCGGATTTCACGTCAAAAAGTCGTGCACAAAAAAGCCGGAGACAACGAAGCCACTAGCTAATGGCGAGTTCTGAACTATATGTTACCAACTACTGTATGTCCTCTAGCCGCATGTTACGCTATAGGCCAATTTCCGGAGGTCAACTTTTGTCTAACCGCCGATACTGTCGCACGTTAGACGACCAACCAATATATGCAAGGGTTAAAATGGCTCTCCGCATCAGCAATGGCTGTCCCTGCTG
Source organism: Clitarchus hookeri (assembly GCA_002778355.1). NCBI lineage: Eukaryota > Metazoa > Arthropoda > Insecta > Phasmatodea > Phasmatidae > Clitarchus > Clitarchus hookeri. The sequence goes on from NQII01008726.1 coordinate 65,630, forward strand.
CCAGATTAGCAATATATATATATATATATGTCACCTTTTTACCATTTAATCAGTAAAAATAATGTTTAAAGCAAATGAGTAGAATGATTATGGGAAGTATGGGCCAAGGGGATGGTGGATCGGAGATATGAGCTGTTCATGCTCCGTCATTCTGATGGTGCTGGGAAAACCTTCGGAAGTATAATTATTTTTAATAAATTCGTTAATAATACAATTTTTAATAATAAAAAATGTAATAATAATTTTTAAATAAATGTTTAAATACATTTTTTTTTTAATTTTTAAGTTTTTGAGGTTAAAGGTCACCGGGGTTAAGGTCACTTGGATCCAATATGGCCGCCAGGGGACCGGAATGACAGCATGAACAGCTCCGAGCTCCGATCACCCATACTGTTGGCCTAGACTTCCCATAATAATTCTACTCAAGACTAGTACAGTTTTAGTACACGTTAAGAAACAAAATGTAACCTCTTGTTGGAGCAAACAAAATAAGTCAAACAATTCACAAAATTTATAAAGGTGCTCAAAGGTATTGTCGAACTATTGTGACATTNGAGCAAACAAAATAAGTCAAACAATTCACAAAATTTATAAAGGTGCTCAAAGGTATTGTCGAACTATTGTGACATTCCTAAGTATTTATTTATTGAATAAATTTATGGACAGCAACAAATCTACAATTTTTAAAATATGGAAATTAATTTTTTTTATTGGTTTATGTAGGCGTCGTGCGGTAACTATTGATAATTATTTCTCAATGTAAATAACTTTATTCGCGAGTTTACACTGTTCATTTATACAGAAAAATCGTGATTTAGACTAGGGAGTATGTAAACAAACTATGGAACACAATTATTTTTCTTTGAAGAAATACTGCATTATAATCACATGTTATGTCTTAAGATATAGATATTTGGCACAAACATAACTGTTTTTTTTTGCAGCAGGCATTTAAATGCTTAACTGAATCGTGGAGCCAGTTACACCAACCAAACGTTTAGCCAACACACTTGACGAAATCCTGTTATTCAGAGAAAAATCCTGGTTGCCTATTTTTTTTTTTCATGTAAAGTTAGTTTGACATCAAGCGATGAGTCGGGTGAGAAAAACAAGAGAATATCCCGTAGTTATCGAGCTCACAACATAGCCTCGGAGAAAACACGCAAGTCAGCCATCGCCGATTTTGCATATTCGTCACAGAAGCGTGGTACAGGTACATCGTGACCTCCGTGGTCGAAGCTGCCAAAACGCAAACTTCAAAAAACCAAGTTCCAGGTCAGAATCTCAGGAAAGCCATCGAAGTGTAACGCCATTGTTAGACGCAAATTTAAAGTCAGATTAGTTCGTAGGCCACACCAGATTCTACTTCAATAATAATTTCGAATGTAAACAAAAGCTGACAAAGTTTGAGGGAAGCTACCGAAAAAGTAGTCACTCGCCGTGGCGCGCGCAAAATGAGATGAGATGTCTTAACGGAAAGGAAGAGGAAATGCAACTGACCTCGCAGAGCGTTACGTGATCATTTTCTTCATGCGGACGCGCGGGAAACTTGTTACTCGTGTCAGTGATATTGGCGGTTTTGATGTGCCCAAGAAGATTCTGAAGAATTTTTATTTTGTATTAAAGTACCACGGGTAAACATAATCTGGAGAATTTTCACCTGAAAAATGTACTTATGTGCAGGCGAAAATTAATTTTAAAACAACTGGTGCAGGTTGAAGTGGTACGTGGTGAGCAAAGACTGTTTACTGGGCGTGCCCGTCCGCGACGTACGTTTGCCGATTGAAAAAAGTAGCCGACTACGAAACACACTACGACGCAGATGTATTAGCGAACAAAACGCGTGTAGCTGTGACACCAGATAAGGAAGGTAGACAGGTAAGTCGACAGCAAGGTCAAGAGCAAACAAAATAAGTCAAACAATTCACAAAATTTATAAAGGTGCTCAAAGGTATTGTCGAACTATTGTGACATGCCTAAGTATTTATTTATTGAATAAATTTGTGGACAGCCACAAATATACAATTTTTTAAACATGGAAACAAATTTTTTTTATTGGTTTATGTAGGCGTCGTGCGCTAACTATTGATAATTATTTCTCAATGTAAATAACTTTATTCGCGAGTTTGCACTGTTCAGTTTTACAGAAAAATCGTGATTTAGACTATGGAGTATGCAAACAAACTACGGAACACAATTATTTTTCTTTGAAGAAATACAGCATTATAATCACATGTTATGTCTTAAGATATAGATATTTGGCACAAACATAAATGTTGTTTTTTTTTTTTTGCAGCAGGCTTAAATGCGTAACTGAATCGTGGAGCCAGTTACACCAACCAAACGTTTAACCAACACACTTGACGAAATCCTGTTATTAAGAAAAAAAATCCTGGTCGCCTATTTTTTTTTTATGTAAATTTAGTTTGACATCAAGCGATGAGTCGAGTGGGAAAAACAAGAGAATATCCCGTAGTTATCGAGCTCACAACATAGCCTCGGCGAAAACACGCAAGTCGGCCATCGCCGATTTTGCATCGTCGTCACGGAAGCGTGGTACAGGTACATCGTGACCTCCGTGGTCGAAGCTGCCAAAACGCAAACTTCAAAAAACCAAGTTCCA